>JAGFNQ010000988.1:0-64366 GCA_024364735.1 Boesenbergia rotunda | reverse complement strand
CCTTTAGGGTATGCATCATCCAGAGTAGTTGGGCTACACACTCACCCATAGCTATGTACTCAGCTTCAGTGGTGGATAGGGCAACACAATGTTGTTTTCTACTGAACCAACTAACTAGTGAGGGTCCTAGAAGCTGGCATCCACCACTGGTACTTTTTCTGTCTAATTTACAGCCAGCATAGTCTGAGTCAGAATATCCAATAAGCTCAAACTGGGTTGTTCTAGGGTACCAAATTCCTAATCTTTCTGTTCCTTTAAGGTACCTAAATATTCTTTTAACTAAGATTAGGTGTGACTCCTTAGCACATGTTTGATACCTAGCACACATACTAACTGCAAAAAGAATATCAGGTCTACTTGCAGTTAAGTAAAGTAGGCTTCCTATAGCACTTCTATAGTACTTAAGGTCAACAGGTTTGCCTTTTGGGTCACTGTCTATAGTTTGATTGGTAGCCATAGGTGTCTTAATTTCTTTAGCATTATCCATTCCAAATTTTCTAAGTAATTCTTTAGTGTATTTTTGTAGATAGACAAAAGTACCATCACTGGTCTGTTTTATTTGTAGCCCTAAAAAGAAAGTTAATTGACCTATTAAACTCATTTCAAATTCAGTTTCCATTATCTTTGTGAAATCTTGTAAAAAGTCCGAGTTGTTGAGCCAAATACTATATCATCTACATATACTTGGCTACAAAAATATCATTTTTTAGGGTTTTGACAAATAGTGTTGGGTCAATTTTGCCTTGGTTAAAACCTTTTGAAACTAAGTAGTTAGACAGTCTTTCATACCAGGCCCTAGGTGCTTGCTTAAGTCCATATAGGGCTTTCTTAAGTCTAAAGACATAGTCAGGGTGTTCTAAGCTTTCAAAACCAGGGGGTTGACCTACATAAACCTCTTCTTTAATTAGGCCATTTAGGAAGGCTGACTTAACATCCATTTGAAAAAGCTTAAACCCCTTATGGGCTGCATAACTTAAGAGCATTCTAATGGATTCAAGTCTAGCTACAGGAGCATAGGTTTCATCATAATCTAGACCTTCTACTTGGCTAAACCCCTTAGCTACTAGCCTAGCCTTATTCCTGACTGTTTCTCCTTGTTCGTTAAGTTTATTCCTAAAGACCCATTTAGTTTCAATAAATTTCTTGCCTTTAGGTAAGGGTACTAAGTCCCAGACTTGACTACGTTCAAATTGGCTAACTCTTCCTGCATGGCTATGATCCAATCAGGGTCAAGTAAGGACTCTTCTATAGACTTGGGTTCAATTTTTGAAATCAATGCAATTTGACTAAGGTTCCTAAAAGCTGATCTAGTCTGAACCCTTAGTTCTGGATTACCTAAGATTTGATTAGTTGGGTGGTCTGAGCTAACTCGTACAGTTCTGGGTTGGTTAGGTTCAGTTTCAGGTGTGGGTTCAGTTAGATCATCGTTTTGGTCCTCAATTGGCCTTTCATCAGGGTCAGTACTGGATCTAATAAAGTCAATTGGTTGGTAGGTGGTTTGATCAGAGTTATTTGGGTCAGATTTTTCATCAAATTTTACATTTGTAGTTTCTTCAATTTTTAGGGTAATTATGTTATAAACTCTATAGGCTCTACTGGTAAGGGAATAACCTACAAAGATACCTTCCTCAACCTTAGAAGTAAATTTTCCTAAGTGTTCTCTAGTATTTAAGATATAGACTTTACATCCAAATACTTTAAGGTATTTAATGTTAGGTTGTTTGTTATAATAGATTTCAAAAGAGGTCTTTCCTAGGTTTTTAATTAGAGTTATTCTATTTTGTACATAACAAGCTGTACTAACAGCCTCAGCCCAAAGGTATTTAGGTAAGTTGTATTCATTAAGCATTGTTCTAGCTGCTTCTTGTAGTGTTCTATTTTTCCTTTCTACAACTCCATTTTGTTGAGGTGTTTTAGGGCAAGAGAATTCGTGATGGTAGCCTTTTTCTAGACAAAATTGATTAAATTTGTGATTTTGAATTCTCCGCCATTATCGCTCCTAAGTCTTTTGATTTTAATCCCTTTTTCATTTTCTGTTAATTTACAAAATTGAGTGAGTATATCAAACGTTTCATCTTTATTTTTTAAGAATTTTACCCAGGTAAATCTTGAATAGTCATCTATAATTACTAGGCAGTATAGGTTACCATTAATTGATTTAACCCCATGTGAGTCAAATAGGTCTAGGTGAATCAATTCCAGAATTGACTTGGTTTGAGTTTGATTAGTTGGTTTGTGGGTTGACCTAGTTTGTTTTCCTTGTTGACAAGCATTACATAAGGTTGACTCAAGGTTAGATAACTTTGGTAGGCCTCTAACTAAACCATTTAGTTTAGGTAGTTTTCTGAAGTGAGTGTGTGAAAGTCTCCTATGCCAAGCCAAGTCTCATCCTTATGGGTTAAGAGGCAGTTTTCTAAGGGACAGGTTAACTTAATTTCATAAATGTTATTGTGCCTAAGTCCTCTAAGTGTGATGTTTGGGTTGTCATTGTGTTTGATCAGACATTCATTGGATAGGAACCTAACCTTATAACCAGTGTCACACAATTGGCTAATGCTTAGTAAATTGAAGTTGAAATTTTCAACAAGTAATACATTTGTTATTATGAAATCAGACTCAAGTTCAATATTGCCTAGGTCAATTACCTTAAGTTTACCGTTGTTTCCAAAAGCAACAGTCCCTAGTCTTTTGTACTTGAGTTCTGTAAATTTGGTGGGATCCCCAGTCATGTGTCTGGAGCATCCACTGTCAATGATCCATTTATTTTCCTACAGTTAAGTAAACGGTTTAGACCTAGGTTGAGTTTTTGAAAAAATCTAAAAAGATTTAAACACTTGAGTTTGAATTTTAAATTTGAGTTATGTTAAGTTTGACTTTGAATTTGATTTTTATTTTCGAATTTGAATTTGAATTTTAATTTTAATCTTAATTTTTGAAATTGAATTTTAATTTGAATTTTAATTTTAATTTTTGAATTTGAATTTGAATTTTAATTTGAATTTGAATTTTAATTTTACTTTTTGAATTTGAATTTGAATTTGAATTTGAATTTTAATTTTTGAATTTTAATTTGAATTTGAATTTGAATTTTAATTTTTGAATTTTAATTTTTGAATTTTAATTTGAATTTTAATTTTTGAATTTGAATTATCAATCAATAATTTAAATTTGGTTATCCTTATTCATCTCACTCGGTCTAAGTTATCAATCAAGGGAGTCCTATGATTTTGTGAGATGATTTTGAGTTTGATTAGAAAAGTTAACTTGACCTTGTGTTAGATCCAAGTTTAACAAGTAGTAATTTAAAAGTACACTTCAATAATTGGCTTCCAGGCCATGGCGAGGCACAGTGGCCTTCTTTGGCCGAAGCCTTATTGGAGCAACAACCATTTTCTAGGCAAAGCCGCTTAAAGAAGTTGAACTTTTAACTTACTCATTGAAAACCTTGGTACTAAATAGTACAAGATTCAAATTAACTTTGAAGCTAATCCTAAGTGCCCACCTGGGCAGAGGCTGATTTTAAGGTGCCAACTAGTTTGGAGCCTCCCCCTAAATTGTAGACTGGGTGTCTAGGGTCAATGTAATGGATGTCCCTTTTTGGGACATAAAATTGATTCTGACCTACTTGCTTTGTTAGATAAGCTTTCGGGACCCACGCTTTTCGTTGATTTTTGCGGGGGTGGATAAAGGAGATAAAGAATCTTTGGTTCGATCTTGATTTATATCCTATCCCAGATTTGTTGTACATGCCCTTTTGTGATCCAAGAATAAGGTCAAGGTTCTTGGATCGGGTTGTGAAAGTTGCTAGTAGATCCTTAAGTTTTAGGACTTCACCCTTTAGGGTTGAGTTTTCAGTTTCAAGCTCAATTAATTTTTGATTTTGAGTTTGTTCAGTTAATGTTCTGGTATTAATTAATTGCTCCTTAAGGTCTTGATTTTCCTTAAGGAGCTGGTCATTTCTAGATTCAGATGCAAGCAATTTTTTATTCAAGACAGAAATAATTTTAAAAAACTTTTCATTTACTGAATCTAAATATACCTTAGTAGAGCCGTCTGAAAATAGTCCGATCTCTTGGCTCGACTCGTATTCGGAATCCTCGTCTTGATCCGAGTCCGATTCTGGTCCGGTTGCCATCAGTGCGAGGTAGCTTGCGTTCTTCGGTTGTTCATCGTCGGAATCGTCCGAGCTTTCATCCCACGTGGCTTGAAGAGCCTTCTTCTTTTGTTCTTAGTGGGTTGGTCCTCTTTCTTGTAAGGGCATTCATGTTTGAAGTGCCCTTTTCTGTTACAGCCGAAGCAGATCATTTTGCTTTTACCTTCAGTGCTGTAGGGCTTCATTACCTTTTGAATATCTTTCTTTGAAAATTTGTTCTTCCTTCTGGTGAACATTTTTCTTACCAAGTTCACCAGTTGTTCTTCTTCATCAGAGCCTGACTCATCTTCAGGTTCTTCTTGGACTTTTCTCTTTGATTTGGCTTCCTTTGGTGAACCTGCAAATAAAGCTAGCCCTTTCTCGACCTTGGCGTTAGTTTGCTCATGCAGCTCTAATTCACAAAATAGTTCATCCAGATTTATTTTTGAAAGGTTCCTAGAAATTTTATAGGCATCTATAATAGATGCCCATAGTGAGTTTCTAGGGAACGCATTTAACGCGTACCTTATGATGTCCCGGTTCTCCTGTTTGTGCCCGATCATGTGGAGTCCATTCAATATGTTCTTAATCCGGGCGTGGAGTTGACTTGCTGATTCTCCTTCCTGCATTTTGATGTTAAATAATTTATTCAATAATAGATCTCTCTTTGTTACCTTTGCATCAGAAGTGCCTTCATATAATTCTGTTAATTTGTCCCATAGCTCCTTCGCCGAGTCGGTTGGTCCAATTCTATTTAGCTCCTCTTTGGTAAGTCCGCACTGAAGGGTGTTCTGAGCTTTGAACTCGGTCTGAGCCTTTTTCTTCATCTCTGAGTTCCATCTGTCGGGCCTTAGTGGAGCATTATTTCCCTCATCCATTGGCGGTGTGTAGCCTGTTTGAACTGCAAACCACTGATCCATGTCGGTCTTCAGATAAACCTCCATCCTTCTCTTCCAGTAGGGAAAGTCTTCCCCATTAAAGAGGGGAGGGCGAGCAGTGCTATAGCCTTCACCTTGGGCCATCTGAAATAGACCACACAAAAAACTTGTCCCAAGACTAGGTCTTGGATTAGTAGTGTGGTAGGAAGAGGAGAAGAGAGCGACTCGAAATGGTGTTGCACCAAATTCGAGTAAAATCAAACGAACGGAAAACTAATCCAAATCTAGGCAACAATACCTAATTTAGATTATGTGTAGCAAAAAACCAAAAATCGAAAAAAATGGATTTCCCCCGGCTCTTATGGTGGTTGCACCGATACAGAGCGTACCAGGCTCTGATACCACTTGTAGGATCGATGCACGTGAGAGGGGGGGGTGAATCACGTGACTTTTAAATTTAAATCAGAGTGCTTTAAAAAGCGTGCACAGCGGAAATGAAAGAGACGAAAAACGAACACACAAACACGAACGATTTTTACTTCGTTCGGAGCCTTCGGCGACTCCTACTCGAAGGCCCAGGTCCCTCGGACCTTTCCGTTGGGCAATCCACTAAAACTCTCTATCGGTCAACCCCGATAGAGTAGGCGAGTACAAATGAATTGAAAGTGTGACAACCCCACACTTTCAAGTAATTAAGTGCAATAAAAATATGTATTAAAAAGTTAAGTTCTTCTTTTTACCGACGTCCGGAGTAGGTCGACTCTTTCGGGGCAGCAGGACGTCGTCGGCTCGAAGTGAGGCGTTTCCGGAGCAATGCGCGAGCATAGAAGAACTTTGAGGCTTTGGAAGAAGTGTTGTCCAAGAATAAGGTCGAGGCCCTCTTTATATAGGGCAGGGGGCGCCCGACATGCTCGGGGCGCCCCCCACGTGGCTCTTGATCCGGCGAGCCCTCTGGTCAAGGCTGATCTCTTCATCTTCGGGATCAGCTTTGACCGGGGCGCTCGACGCGCGCGGGGCGCCCGGTTGACCGGTCAAAGCGTCATCTTCAGGGCTTCGCGAGAGTGAGCTGCAGCAGCCTTCAGTGGCGTGGCACAGTGGGCGCCCGAGACACGCGGGGTGCCCGACATGCGGGGCACCCGATACACGCGGGGCGCCCCCAATTGCGCTGCTGTCGGGGCGTTTACCTCTCTGCTGACTTTGGGTTGACTCTGGGGCGCCCGACACATCCGGGGCGCCCTGCTCAGCTACGGCCTCACTCCTTTGAGGCTCTCTGAGCTGCAAAAACACAGTCCTTCGGTCCTGCATCCAGGGTTAGTCCAAAACAGCAAATAATAAGTTAGTTAAAACAGCCTTAGCTGTCTTGGTTCTGACTTTGGATCTCCAAAATGGAGCCCTAGGTCGAACTGACACCTAATGTTCCCTCAAGGGGAACGCGTCCTCACTGGTTCGCTCCTCCAGTGACTTACCTCACTTACCTTGTGCAGCTCTACTTGACTTCTTGACCCACCAGGACTTCCTGCCAAGGCTCAACCACCTTGGTCTTCCTGCCAAGTCTCAACCAACTTGGTCTTCAGCCAGTTGTCAGGTCCCGCGGACCCAACTGGACTTCCCGCCAGGACTCAACCATCCTGGACTTCAGCCTGGTGTCTGGTCCTAAGTCTTTCAACCCTGCACACTTAGTAAAGGGGTTAAACACTAACAACCCTAACTTTAACCACTTTGTCATACATCAAAACCCGAGTTTGACCGTTAGTGCAAACTGCACCAACAGTTTGCTATACCTCACAGCTAGTCGACCTGATATTCTTTTCGCTGTGGGTATGTGCGCTAGGTATCAAGTTCGTGCCAAGGAATCTCACTTAATTGCTGTTAAGTGAATTTTGAGATACCTCAAGGGCACAATTGGTGTAGGCCTTTGGTACCCCCGTACCGAATCATTTGATTTAATTGGCTACACGAATTCCGACTACGCTGGATGTAAGTTAGACCGAAAGAGCACAAGTGGGGGTTGCCAATTCTTAGGTTCGTCCTTAGTAAGTTGGTCAAGTCGGAAGCAACATTGTGTTGCTCTCTCCACGACCGAGGCAGAATATATCGCCATGGGAGAGAGTGTATCACAATTGTTGTGGATGATACATACTTTAGAAGACTATGGATTGAGTTACAAGGGTGTGCAAGTGTTATGTGATAACATAAGCACAATTAACTTAACCAAGAATCCAGTCCATCATTCTAGGACCAAACATATTGAAGTAAGACACCACTTCATTAGGGATCATGTAGCTAGAGGAGACATTGTACTCTCCTATGTGGAGTCCAAGTCAAACCTAGCTGACATTTTCACTAAACCACTTCCCGAAACCGAATTTAGTTTTCTAAGACGAGAGTTGGGAATGTGTCGCGCTTCATGATTCTCAGAATGCATTAAAACCCTTCATGATTATTTCAAATTGTTGGGAAACAATTGGGTAACCTTGGAAACATCTCACACAAACTATAAGGTTTACCAAAACGTTTTTGTTTGCTAAATATGGGGTGAGATGTTAGGATCGACTCAATTTCTCAAAATGTCAATGCATCCCTTGAGAAATTAAGTTGACGAGATAATAATCACGGTGGTGACCAGTATGGGGAAAACCATTGCATAACATATGTGTATATGGCTCCATGATCATACTTGGACATTCCAATCAAAGAAACTTGATTGGAACATTGGATTTGACTCAAAATTAGTTGAAATTGCTTGAATGATTGTTGATTGAGTTTGATTCCATTTGTATGGGTCAAAGTGATTGTTGAACCTATAAGGACCTTTGATTCTTGTTAAGGGATCAATTTTAGTCAGGAGATCATGTCCAAGTTCGATAAAGCTCATTAGATCTCGTTGGAAAGTTTCAGAAAATCTGAAACTGAACATTTCAGATCGTATCAGTGAGTATCAGGAACCCTAATCGGTCACCGGACCGATCAGGCATAGGGCTGATCGGTCCCTGGACCGATCTGGCTTCTTCCTGTGGTGTTCGGTCCACAGACCGATCAGCGAGACAAGCAATGTCCTTGGGGATTTTAATCAAGTGTTCTGAGCTAGCCTGGATCGGTCCCCAGACCGATCTGGCACCCTATGGTGATCGGTCCACAGACCGATCAGGGAGCTCAGAGGTTTCTCTCCAAGCCTACTGATCGTGTCCTGATCGATCTGCCGACCGATCAGGAGCTCTCCTGATCGATCACCCGACCGATCGCCTGATCGGTCTGGGCGCTATCAGATCGAACGGTGATCCGTTCAAACGCATTAAATTGCGATTGGTGGACCGATCCACCAACCAAATAACTTCCCGAAACCCTTTACTTTCGAACCCTAGCGCCGAAAACCCACCTCTTGCGTGACCCTGTGTGTGCGAGAAGACCTTCTGCGTGTTCTTCTTCCTCGCGTGAGCGTGAGTGTGAAGGGTTCTCGGAGTCCTGTGCGTGTTTCTCTCTCGCAGAAACACTCTGCGACCATCTCTTGCGCTGAGAGCACCTTTCCGCGCAAGCTTCCAACTGTCGATCTCCAAGAACTACTCCAATGGCACCAAAGTCAGTTTTTGCTTTGGTTTTTCATTCGAATCAGTCTATAATGCTTGTTTGTGAAGCTAACCATGTTTTGGCTCTTGTTCTTGCTGTGTTGTTGTGACCCTTCTGTTTTTGCCGTGACCCCCTTTCTCACCATATGATCAAATTTCCTTTTGATTTAATATCTAACTTTTTGATTGGGTGTTACCTTATATGATCAATTCCTTGCCGTGTGATCACTTGATTAAATCATGTGTATGACTAATTCAAATCTATAGAAAGTCTTCCAAGGGTAAGGAACCTATGGAGGATAGTTCTAAGGGCAAAGGCCCTTCGTCTTCTACACCTCCTCCGAGGCCTCCATCTCCCCCGCATCCTAGATTTCAGAACATTCTCTATGCCCTAGAATTTCATTGGCACAACTTCAAACTCATGCCATGTCGTCAGTGGACCAAACTTTTGTTTATGAACATTGTCCTACGGTGAGAGGAATCATTGAGTACTATGAGCTTCAAAACATCCTTTTCTTAGAAAGGCCAATCAATGTTGATTTGGTCTTTGAATTTTACAATAATCTGGCCAATGGGGAGGGCACGGGGTGGTGGACTCGTGTCGCCGGTGTCGATCTTGACTTTACCTTATCAGCCTTCACTGTGTTTCTAGGTTGTCGTCGCTCCAATAATGACTTTTCGCTCTATCCCTATCTTCCTGATCCTCTTCCTGTCCCCTTTACTGGAGTCACTCCTGACTCCATCTATGAGCATTTTCTAGGCCACCCCAGGCCACGGGGTTCTGGTGCGCACACCCGTCCGTTTCCCACGTTTCCTGCTCTCCATCTATCTCCCATTGATTATGTTCTGTTTAAGATTATCACAAATTGTCTTCTTCCAACTACGTCAAAGCATCTTGATGAGATCCATCCATTCCACTGCCTGATGCTTTACGGGATGCATCTGCAGTTAGATTTTGACATAGCACCGTCCATTTATTTCTCCATCATTGTTCATGGTCTGAGGTATGGTCAGACGATCTATATGCCATTCGACCATATCATCACTGCCTGGCTGCAGTCCGCTGGGATCGATGTCTCACAGGGTCATACTGTACCTATGGTGCGATAGGACTGCCGCCTTGATCGTCGCATGCTGGCCCAGTCTGGTATTGTTGTCGGATCACGAGGGTTGCGTTGGAAGAATCAGAGACACATGGGGGAGTTTCCAGGAGCAGCCCATTCCCAGGAGCAGCCCACTGATATAGATGATTATGATGAGTGGGCTCCTGACCTCCGATGGCAGATTGCGGAGTTAGAGCGGATGTTGCAGCACGAATTGCATATCTCTGAGCTCTGGCGACAGGAGGTCCGCTCAGAGTTTCAGACTTTTGATCGACGTCTTGATGCTTTAGCCTCTGATGTCTTTGAGATGAACTCCTTCCAGGACAGATGGTATGAAGAATGGTATCATCATACATTTCCTGATGGTGCATCTCCCAGTGGCCCTTCACCAGGAGATATCATCTACATTGATGATTCCGACGATGATCCAGCTGACGATTGACCTCTCTATGTTCGTGTTTGATGTTTTTGACGGATGTGTACATCCTGACCTTTGTCTGTTCTATCTTGCTTAGGATGTTACTGTTTGTTGATGCTATGATGACTACTATTTGGATTTGTGCTATATTGCCATGATTTTGTTTTTATCTCATGATAGTATGCTTATTGTTGCTGCCATGTTGTTTATATGAGTTTTATCTGCATGTTTGCCACATTACCATGTTCATGCTTGTAATGACATATTTACCTGATACATATACATGTTATGGCATGCTTTGCGAGTTGATACTTCGTGTTCATATGATGCATGTGATTGCTATACCTTGCTCTATATTTTTCACATGTGGACATATGGTTATCCAAGAATCATTCCTATCCTTGTTGATTTAGGTTACTGATAAATACCATTTTGTTGATTATTTTAATTGCTTAAATCCATGTTTGACCTATGTTTTTATTACTTAATTATGAAATTGACCTAGGTTTTAGAACTTACTCTTATTTTGGACTTAATTGCAAATTTGCATTAAATTAGATTATTTGACCACTAATTTTTTGATATATTTTTGTAGGCATGAAAGGGTTCATGGACTTAGGGCATATTGGGTCAAACTCGAGTCGGAAGTGAACCGGATCGAATTATCAAGCTTACGATTAATCCGGGCCGTCCGATTCAAGAGCGGCTAGATCTGAGCCATCCGGGACAATCTGAAGCAATCCGAGCTAGGGTTAGGGTTGATCAAGCACTATGATCAAGATCTGAAGGTTTCATCCAAATCAGAGCTAAATCAACCGTTGGATCAAGCTCGGAGGGCTCTAGATCGTCCATGCAAAGATTAAGCTGATCTGGACCATCCGTTGCAAATCTGGAGGATCCGAGCTACCACAAGGCAGATCCTGACCCCAGATCATCATCATCAAAGTTTGGCTCCAATCAGAGCAAGATCAACCGTTGGATTTCCTCAAATGAATCACAGCCGTCCATGCTTATGTATTTAATCAGAAATTCCCCACATTTCCTCCTCGTCGCGTCTTCGCCGCAAACATCGTCTTCTTCGTTTTCTTTGGTTTATCTTCAGTTTTTCTTCAATCCGAGGCGCGACCACCTCAATTCTTCATCTGGGTCAAGATTTGGATCACTAGAGGATAGTTTTGTTGGATGATTTCAGCTCAGTTTGCGCTAGACAGTGGTGTTTGAGGGTTTCGGCATCTCTGCTAACCAATCATTTGTTTCTCGTCCACAAGCCAATTCCGATCGTTTGAGCTACTTGTAGGGGTTCTCAGGTGAGCTCAGATGTTCTTCAATTCATCATCGCAAGCCATCCATCGAGATACAAGAGATTGTACTGGAAAATTCCAGCTATGCGCAGACAAGAGCAGATTCGACCGACTGAGCTAATTCCCAGTGATTTGCTGAGCTTGCGGGTCCGAGGCCAGCCCTTGTGTGACGAACAAGGAGACCTTGAGCTAATGGAGTGATTGGGGTTTAGATTTCCGTAGTTAATTTTCTGTTTTAGCTGTAATTTCGGATTCTGCCACTTCGTTACTGCATTTTTCGTATCAGCACTTAATTTCAGTTTCTTAATTGTTCTTGCTTAATTAGGTTTCAATTCTGCAATAGTATCAGATAGATTGTTGTTAGTGAGCTTTCAGATTTAATTTTAGTTCATTTCTTGCCTTCATGCTTGCGTGCCATTTCCATTTGTTGCGTATCAGCCCCTGCCCTGCAAATCCAGCTTGGTTTCTGATTTTTTTTTCCAGTTTAATTTCAATTCGATTCTTGTTTAGTTTATTCCCTGCAATTGAAGATCGCATTTAGTTTACTGATTCAATTGTATTGAATTGTTTAGCAATTTGATTTCATTACTGCATTTTCATTTTTAGTTTCTGCGAAACCTTATTTCTGAACTCAGATTTCCTGCGTATCAGATGAGGGTTTCTGAACATTGCAGAGAGCTGAAATTCTGGGCATTTCATTCAAGTTGATTTCTGAAGCTTTTAATTCATTTGTATTCAGTTTTGTTTCCATATTGATCAGAGTCCATTTCTGCCCATAGAACGCATCATTGAGCTCGAGTTTCACCTTTGGTCACTTCTGAAATTTAATGTTCTGCTCATGCGTCCCAAATTGTAAGTTTGCATTTGAGTGAAAGGAAACTTTGGCACTGACCTTGTATCAGTTTTTGGCACATAGATTTCTTCCTTTTGGTATCAAGTTGTTCATTTCTGAAGTATTCAGTCATAGATTCTGCATTTGATTTATTTCTGCACTTGCAATCAATTCTGCAGCAGATTCTGCAAATTTGGCAGATTCAATTCCATCTGTGTTCAGTCTTTGGTTCGAAAATTGAAATCAATTGAATTGAATTCTTAGGAATCATATGTGGCTATTAGTTTGGAGCAAAAGATTTTAGTTGTTGTTTGGTTTTAGCATCCAAATCAATTTCTGCACATAGCTTTGCATCCCTGCAATTCTGCAATTCTGCATTCAGCCCTTGCAAGTTCAATTCAGGTTTTTGCTTGATTGAATCGATTGGAATGTAGTCTGAAATTCTGTATTTACTGCTGTAAACATCTTCATTGGAAACTTTGTTTTCCAAATTGCATTGATCAGCCTCACCCTTGGCACGGAAGCATTGGCTTTGGCACAAGGATTCCCTTGCATGCCAAGCTGATTGGAGCACTGTTTGCAGCAGGAAAAACCTGTCTTTTGGTGTGGGATTGAGTTTGAATTCGATTGGCATTGCATTCTGCATTTCTGAATTTTGTTTGCATTCGTTGGCTTTCAAAACTTGTAGCAGAGTTGAGTTGTGACTTGTTTAAATTCTGAATTTCGTATGCTAGTGTTGCGTTAAGATTGTTTGCTCTCCAAAAATTGCTATCACTGCCTTGTACCTTGTTTAGCATTTGTTTTGCATGTGAAATCAGATTTGCCTTCAGGGATTGTTTAAGTGGAGTTGATTGAGTAGTTAGTTGGTTAAGTTCATCAATTGTCATATCTTGTTAAATTCGTCTAGCTAAGATCTATCTTTTCCTTGTGTTTTTATTTCCGATTGCAACCCAAAACCCGAATATCTATTTGAAACCCGAAAACATAAACGACACATAAATACAAGCGCGAATTAAACACGACAACTAGCCCCGAGAAAAATACGACCTGTGACCCCTATATTACATTTTCATACTTTTGATTGTAAAAGGGTTTCCAGCATTCATTTATAAATTCTAAATTTGGTAGACCCACATTCGTGACAGTATATTTTGGGTCCGTCAAATTTTTGGCGCCGTTGCCGGGGAAGCAACTAGTTGATTTGGTTGATTTTTTCTTGTATGCTTTTGGACATATCATTGGGTTCTATTTTATTTTGCTTTATCTTTCATATACGGTTGCTGCCATTTTTCTTGTTTGTTTTGTGATAGGGCTGTAAGATCAAAATGTGGTCACCAGAGTTCTGGACAGAGATAAAAGAGGCATTGGTGGAGTTGAAGTGTAGGGTTAAGGAGTTGGACTATCAACAAAAACGTAAAGCTCAGTCATCTACTTACCAGAAGCCGATTCAGCCTACATTTCAGCCACCTCAGCCACAATTTCAGCCTCTCCAGAAATTCCAGCAGCCAAATCAAGATTTCCAGCAGCCCTATTCTAATTTTCAGCAACCAAACTTTCAGTTTCAGCCACCATCACAATAATTCGAGCAGCCACAACAATTCCAACAATTTCAGCCAGATTTTCAGCCAAGTCTATCAATTTTCCAGCATTTTCAGAATGGGCAGCCACAAAACCAGAATTTTCAGCCCCAATTTTAGCAATTTCAGCCCAACTTTCAGCCACCTTATCAACAAGATCAATCACCTTTTCAAGCAATTCAACAAGGGTACCAAGTTAATTCGAATTTCCAGCAACCATGTCAATTTCCACAGCAAGTTCACCCTTGTAACCAGAATTTCCAGCCCGCGCAATCTCAGTTTTTACCACCACAATTTCAACCTCAGATCCAAGATTTTCAGTTTCAAGGACAGAATTTTCAGCAAGATACTCAGAATTTTAAGCCCCTCCCATTTCAGCAGTTTAATCAAGGAGGCTTTGAGAATCCTAATGAGAATGAGGCTCAACAACAAAGATTGGAGGAGATGGTTCAACAAGTTCTACTATATCAATAACAAGAGCAACAAAGGCTTCAAAACATCGGAAGAAGTATTGGACAAATGGCGAGTCAAATGAATCTATCTATAGGTGTAGGGGATTGCACTAAGCCCCAGGGACCACCACAATTACCAAAAAGTGTAGGAACTTGCATGGTGGAAGCAAGCACCCAAGGATCACCTACTTTAGTTGAGTGTCCACCAGAGCTTGAGGCTGAAGAGGAGCATGTACTTGATCAGGAGGAGGCCATGACTACATCTACTCTTGTAGAACCTCCAGGTATTCTCCAGCACGCACAGGTAAGTATTTCTCCTCTTTGTTCAGAAAAATTCAAAAAGGTACCTAGTGCTAACTTTATTGATTCTGATGAATTTATTGATATACCTTGTGTAGAGATTGTTTGTGAAAATCCAATAGAGGTACCAAAAATTGATTTCCTTGGTCATAATGCATTACCTGATACATCTCTTGTAAATATGGATTGTGAAATAATTTTAGAGGCACCTATAATTGATGTTGTTTGTTATGATGAATATCTTGATACATCTTTTGTGGATATGGATAGTGAAAAATTTTTAGAAGTGCCTGAAATTGATGTTATTTATTTTGATGAATCTCTTGCTATATCATATGCTGAGGTTGAATGTGAAAAACTTATGGAGATATCTGATATTGATTTGATTGGCTGTGACACATTGTTTGATACACCCTCGATGGAAAATAATTGCGAAATTTCTATTGATGTGCCAGAAATTGATTTCTTTATTTGTGATGAGTATCTGGATGCAAATTTTGTAGGAAATAATTTTGAAAATTTCATTGAGGTACCAGAATGTGATTTAATGGGACATGATGCAGTTTTGGATTCATTTCATGCAGAGACTGATATTATTTTATTTCTTTCTGACCCTGAACGCTTGAGAGAGGTATTACATTGTTTTGCAGGGTCCAGAAGACTTCAGGAGTGGGTGCTCCAACTGAACAGACTCCAGCCTCCTGGAAGGACTTCTGAAAGGCATCAAGAAGGAGGAGAAGATCTTACTTTAATCCATAGCCCTCCATTCCTTCAATGGATTCTGAACCTAAATCGCCTGCGGCCACCTGAGCATTTTTCTGCAAAGTTTAAGTGTGGGGGAGTCCCATATCTCTCAGCCACCCAGACTCTTCCACTACCAAGATGGAGGCTACTTCTGGATAGGCTCCGTCCACCAGAATAAAGGGGAGATTGTTCTTTCTTATATTTTCTTTTATTGCATTTTTCATTTTCATGCTTTCTAGAAGTAGAATTTTCTTTTAAACTGAGTCCTTGTCAATAAATGCATGTTATTTCTTTTAGTACCTTTTCTTGCATGATTAGGAATAAAAGTATCCCTCTAGGTTATCTCTATAGCATTTTAGAGTATTTTGAAAATAAATTAAATTTGGTTGTTAAAACTTAGGGTTTGAGCTAATGGATGAAATCTTGGATGCTTGAGTACTACTTGGCCATGGATTCTTGATTGAGGACTTAAGATGAATTATTTGTACCTAGTGAGAATTAGCCTTATATTTGTGATACACCTATGTTATTGTACTCTAGAACTTGCTTAGGTTCTTTCAAAATCATATTTCAATGATTGGATCACATCTATAGAGGCTAATCATTTTGTTCACCTTTCCACATTAATTTTTAACAAAAATCATGTTCATTCCATTTTTCTTTACCTATTTCTTACTCTTACCCTCACTTTTCTTTGGACTTGTTGTTTGAGATGTTTCTTAATGCTATTTTGCCCGAGACGGACAAAGATTTAAGTGTGGGGGAGTGACTAGCATTTTGGAAAGATTTGGTATCAAAGAGGCATTTCAAGAAATTTTTTTTTTTTTTTGCAAATTCCATGTACCTAGCATAAGCAAAAGGATGAAAACAATTGAGGCATCTAGACTCTTGATTATAAGTTGAAGATCCAAACAATTTTGAGCCAAGATGAATTGGGTTGAAGAAGAAATTTTTGTGTAATCCAAATGGCACACAAATGAAGGAAATCTATGCCATGTCAAAAGAGAGGAAAAGTATGTTTCTTGATGCTATGAAGTAATTCGGCCACTTTGCTAGAAGTTTAAATGCAGCTGTACAGAAGTCAAAAGGGGCTGAACAAAAGCTGGACACAAAGAAAAAAAATCAGTGCCAAAAAGAAAAAAAATTTTGCTATGGAAAATTCGGCCACTTTGCTAGAAGTTTAAATGCAGCTGTCTTTGCTGGAGAAAGCTGAACAAATCAACTTGGAGCTGCTGTGAATCATTGAAGGACTATTTGTGAAGCTGAGCAGAAGTGGAAACAGCTGAAAACCTGAAGCTAAACAAAAATCTGTGCCAAAATCAGAAAATCTGAGATTATTGCAGAAAATGGTGCCAAAAATCAGAGGAAGGAAGGAAATCTGTGCATTGCTGAGGCTGGAATCCAATTTACTGATCTAGAATGGAATGGAAATGAATTGCAGTAGAAATAATCCGGATTTACAGTAGAAAAGAAGCAAAACAGAAAAAGAAAAAAAAAACACAGTGAAGCTGGAATCCGAAGCACACTGAATTCAAAGCTACTAGACTGAGATACAGCTGATACCAATCAGCTTGTTTGAAGTTCATTTGGTATCAGATTAAGGAGCTGGAAAACTGTGAAGAGCTGGGGGAATTGATTGAATACAGAAATAAATTAAATGCAGAGTTAAACTAACAAGTAGCAACCCATTTGAAGCTCATGATAGTATTGGATTGTAATTGGTTCTGATCAGGATTTGGTAAAGCTGATCCCTTCATAAATGAACAAAGAGAGGCTGCAAAAAATCAGGAAATCAGCAGCTGGAAGAAAGAAAAAAAAAAGGGAAGAAAACAGTTTGAAAAACAGAAAAACAAAGAAACCAAGTGGCACACCATTGAGCTTTGGCACTATAAAATCATTGAAGTTTCTCTCATCCAAATTGAAGATTTGTTCCACCATCATTCTGATTTCAGTAGAGAAAAGAAAGGAAAAGAGAAAAATCAGGAAAGAAAATGAGAAAGAAGCAAGTTGGCACGCAATAGGCAAACTTAGCACATTGAGATCAAATGGAGTTTTCTTCACCCCAAATGAAAAGCATTATCCAAATTTGACTTCACCACATTTCACATATCAATAGAGGACTGTTAAGATGGGGCAAAGCACATTGGAAACATTTTTGAGCAACCAAGTCTTCCACTCCATCAAGTTTCCATTTTTCTTGGTTTTTATTCCATTTCTCACCATTTTCTATGCTTTTTATTTGTTTTTGTAGATATTGATCCTATTCATGAATAATGGTGGAGATTAGATAATAAGCAAGCTTATGATAGTGCAAGAAGCATGTGTGTTTGAGTGAGCTCCACTTCCATTATCAAGTTAGAACTTAAGGAGAGAGCCACCAAAACTTCCCTTGAAAGGCTAGTGATTTAAATTCATCTCAATAACTCATGATGGATGAAAAGGCTAAGTTGTTGATTTAAGGACAAGATACTAATCCATAGAGCTTAGATTTATGAGAATTGACAACCCTAGGTAATTTCTTTTCAATTGTTTCTAATTATGTTTAAGAAAGCCTAAGGGATACTTATTTAGTAGTTTCGCGAGACGCTCAAGGTTAAGTGTGGGGGAGTTGATAAATACCATTTTGTTGATTATTTTAATTGCTTAAATCCATGTTTGACCTATGTTTTTATTGCTTAATTGTGAAATTGCCCTAGGTTTTAGAACTTACTCTTATTTTGGACTTAATTGCAAATTTACATTAAATTGGATTATTTGGCCACTAATTTTCTGATATATTTTTGTAGGCATGAAAGGGTTCATGGACATAGGGCATATTGGGTCAAACTCGAGTCAGAAGTGAACCGGATCGAATTATCAAGCTTACGATTAATCCGGGCCGTCCGATTCAAGAGCGGCTAGATCTGAGCCATCGGGGACAATCTGAAGCAATCCGAGCTAGGGTTAGGGTTGATCAAGCACTATGATCAAGATCTGAAGGTTTCATCCAAATCAGAGCTAAATCAACCGTTGGATCAAGCTCGGAGGGCTCTAGATCGTCCATGCAAAGATTAAGCAGATCTGGACCATCCGTTGCAAATCTGGAGGATCCGAGCTACCACAAGGCAGATCCTGACCCCAGATCATCATCATTAAAATTTGGCTCCAATCAGAGCAAGATCAGCCGTTGGATTTCCTCAAATGAATCACAATCGTCCATGCTTATGTATTTAATCAGAAATTCCCCACATTTCCTCCTCGTCGCGTCTTCGCCGCAAACATCGTCTTCTTCGTTTTCTTTGGTTTATCTTCAGTTTTTCTTCAATCCGAGGCGCGACCACCTCAATTCTTCATCTGGGTCAAGATTTGGATCACTAGAGGATAGCTTTGTTGGATGATTTCAGCTCAGTTTGCGCTAGATAGTGGTGTTTGAGGGTTTCGGCATCTCTGCTAACCAATCATTTGTTTCTCGTCCACAAGCCAATTCCGATCGTTTGAGCTACTTGTAGGGGTTCTCAGGTGAGCTCAGATGTTCTTCAATTCATCATCGCAAGCCATCCATCGAGATACAAGAGATTGTACTGGAAAATTCCAGCTATGCGCAGACAAGAGCAGATTCGACCGACTGAGCTAATTCCCAGTGATTTGCTGAGCTTGCGGGTCCGAGGCCAGCCCTTGCGTGACGAACAAGGAGACCTTGAGTTAATGGAGTGATTGGGGTTTAGATTTCCGTAGTTAATTTTCTGTTTTAGCTGTAATTTCGGATTCTGCCACTTCGTTACTGCATTTTTCGTATCAGCACTTAATTTCAGTTTCTTAATTGTTCTTGCTTAATTATGTTTCAATTCTGCAATAGTATCAGATAGATTGTTGTTAGTGAGCTTTCAGATTTAATTTTAGTTCATTTCTTGCCTTCATGCTTGCGTGCCATTTCCATTTGTTGCGTATCAGCCCCTGCCCTGCAAATCCAGCTTGGTTTCTGATTTTTTTCCAGTTTAATTTCAATTCGATTCTTGTTTAGTTTATTCCCTGCAATTGAAGATCGCATTTAGTTTACTGATTTAATTGTATTGAATTGTTTAGCAATTTGATTTCATTACTGCATTTTCATTTTTAGTTTCTGCGAAACCTTATTTCTGAACTCAGATTTCCTGCGTATCAGATGAGGGTTTCTGAACATTGCAGAGAGCTGAAATTCTGGGCATTTCATTCAAGTTGATTTCTGAAGCTTTTAATTCATTTGTATTCAGTTTTGTTTCCATATTGATCAGAGTCCATTTCTGCCCATAGAACGTATCTTTGAGCTCGAGTTTCACCTTTGGTCACTTCTGAAATTTAATGTTCTGCTCATGCGTCCCAAATTGTAAGTTTGCATTTGAGTGAAAGGAAACTTTGGCACTGACCTTGTATCAGTTTTTGGCACATAGATTTCTTCCTTTTGGTATCAAGTTGTTCATTTCTGAAGTATTCAGTCATAGATTCTGCATTTGATTTATTTCTGCACTTGCAATCAATTCTGCAGCAGATTCTGCAAATTTGGCAGATTCAATTCCATCTGTGTTCAGTCTTTGGTTCGAAAATTGAAATCAATTGAATTGAATTCTTAGGAATCATATGTGGCTATTAGTTTGGAGCAAAAGATTTTAGTTGTTGTTTGGTTTTAGCATCCAAATCAATTTCTGCACATAGCTTTGCATCCCTGCAATTCTGCAATTCTGCATTCATCCCTTGCAAGTTCAATTCAGGTTTTTGCTTGATTGAATCGATTGGAATGTAGTCTGAAATTCTGTATTTACTGCTGTAAACATCTTCATTGGAAACTTTGTTTTCCAAATTGCATTGATCAGCCTCACCCTTGGCACGGAAGCATTGGCTTTGGCACAAGGATTCCCTTGCGTGCCAAGCTGATTGGAGCACTGTTTGCAGCAGGAACAACCTGTCTTTTGGTGTGGGATTGAGTTTGAATTCGATTGGCATTGCATTCTGCATTTCTGAATTTTGTTTGCATTCGTTGGCTTTCAAAACTTGTAGCAGAGTTGAGTTGTGACTTGTTTAAATTCTGAATTTCGTATGCTAGTGTTGCGTTAAGATTGTTTGCTCTCCAAAAATTGCTATCACTGCCTTGTACCTTGTTTAGCATTTGTTTTGCATGTGAAATCAGATTTGCCTTCAGGGATTGTTTAAGTGGAGTTGATTGAGTAGTTAGTTGGTTAAGTTCATCAATTGCCATATCTTGTTGAATTCGTCTAGCTAAGATCTATCTTTTCCTTGTGTTTTTATTTCCGATTGCAACCCAAAACCCGAATATCTATTTGAAACCCGAAAACATAAACGACACATAAATACAAGCGCGAATTAAACACGACAACTAGCCCCAAGAAAAATACGACCTGTGGCCCCTATATTACATTTTCATACTTTTGATTGTAAAAGGGTTTCCAGCATTCATTTATAAATTCTAAATTTGGTAGACCCACATTCGTGACAGTATATTTTGGGTCCGTCAAATTTTTACGAGTTGATACTTCGTGTTCATATGATGCACGTGATTGCTATACCTTGCTCTATATTTTTCACATGTGGTCATATGGTTATCCAAGAATCATTCCTATCCTTGTTGATTTGGGTTACCCCTAGGGTTGAGGGGGAGTTTGTTTAAAACTTAACAGCCCGTCTAGACCCTTTTCGTGTTCGACAAAGGGGGAGAGTGTGGATTGTTTAAGTATAGAATGATCATGTTGTAGGGGGAGGATCTAGATTCCCCTATGATTCTAAAGTTGAGCTATTGATTGAGAATCCCTAAACTTAAAATCGGATTGTCAAACAACAAAAAGGGAGTGATTGTTGATGCAGTCTTGCCCTGATTATTATTTTGGTGTTGACATCGATTTTAGTTTAGGTTGATTATAATTATGATGATTATGATTAAGTCCTGATCGGGGATCAGGCATGGTATGGAAAATCCTAGTCTGGGAGGCTAGGTGTTGGAAAATCCTAGTCTGGGAGGCTAGGTGTTGGAAAATCCTAGTCTGGGAGGCTAGGTGTTTGAAAATCCTAGTCTGGGAGGCTAGGTGTTGAAAAGTCCTAGCTTGGAGGGCTAGGTGTTGGAAAAGTCCTAATTTGGAAGGGTTGGGTGAAAAGTCTTAGCTTGGAGGGCTAGGTGAAAAGTCCTAACTTGGAGGGTTAGGTGCAAATTCCCATCCTGGAGAATTAGGTGAAAAAGTCCTGGCTTGGAGGGTCAGGTGCCTAGCTTGGAGGGCTAGGTTGGATGATGTTCTAACTCGGAAGGGTTGGGTGAAAAGTCCTAGCTTGGAGGGCTAGGTGAAAAGTCCTAACTTGGAGGGTTAGGTGCAAATTCCCAACTTGGAGGGTTAGATGGAAAAATCCTTGGCTTGGAGGGCTAAGGTGAATGAAACACTAGCTTGGAGGGCTAGGGTTGAGTCTCTGGATCGGTCTGGTGACCGATCAGGGACATTGGCACGCTGCTCCTTCGTGGATCGGTCTGGTGACCGATCCAGCGATGTCTGACCGGACTGGGGACCGATCAGGGAGCGCACAGTGAGATTGAGAATCTACTGTATGGCTCCTGATCGGACCGGTGACCGATCAGGGAGCAGGCTGCTTCCTTGCTGGCTTGCTCCTGATTGGTCTGGTGACCGATCAGAGAGCAAACGGTGAGTGAGTTCCCTTGCTGATCAAAGTCCTGGATCGGTCCGGTGACCGATCAGGGATCTTGGATCTGATTAAAAAATCACTGTTGATCTGCCCTAATCGGTCTGGGTGACCGATCAGGCTTCATTCTGATCGGTCTGGTGACCGATCAGGCTTCACTCTGATTGGTCTGGTGACCGATCAAGTGTGTATAGCTGCGAGAGCTGGGAATTTCAGCGAAGCAGTGGATCGGTCTGGTGACCGACCCACACGCCCTGGATCGGTCCGGTGACCGATCATTTTAATTCAAATTGCCCTGTCAGACGTGGTCAGAGCGTCTGATCGTAACCGATTCGCTGATGTTTGCTTCTGATATTTGATTTACTGTATGATTTGCTGCTCTAACAGTCTGGTTAAGCTGCAGGTGACAGGGGAGGATTCAAACACTCAAGGAGAGGTCAACGGAGGCTTTTCTTGGAGCAGGTTTGTCCGATTCTCCATTTCAGGCTGCAACGGCCGAGCTGCAGACTGGAGCCGAGACTGGGGCTTGGCTGAGGGGATCTCAGGAAGACCAGAGAGGGCTCAGTAGTAGTTGTTGTTGGCAGCAAGATAGCTAGAGGCTATGGAGGATATTGTCACCTGATGCTGACTGGAGAAATAGGGCGGAAATTGGCTTCGGGGAAGCAGAGTTCGAAAACTTGTGTTCTTGCCGCGCCTAGTGTTCTCTATAATCTGCTTGCTGTGTTCTTGAAGCTTTCATCACTTTGAGCAAGCGGTCTAGAAGCAACCAATCTTTACTTGAGCGCTTGAAGGAGAGAACAAGTAGCTTGGAGTCCGACAGTGGGAAGACACGAAGAAGGGTTCTTGCATGAGATCGCCACTGGATGGAGCTCAGGGAGGCTAGCTGTGTTCTTGTCCTTGCTAAGTGTTTGAGTAAGATCTGTCTTGTAGTTTCTCTGTGCTTAAACTTTATCTTGATTGAAACGTTGTGGAGAGGTTTCTCCACCGAGAAGGAGGTTGCATTATATCCGGTGAAACCGGGGCCTGATCTGCCGACGATCAAGGGATCGCTCACCTTAAGGGCACGCCAAGGAGTAGGGGCAAGTTATCCCCGAACCTTGTAAACCCTCTTGTTAACGTTCTTGGCAGTTGTCTTTGTTTGATCTTATTTCTGTTTTAGCTTACTGCACTTTCAGTTTCTTTTGTTTCTTCCGCTGCTGTGCTACTGATAAGTTAAGTGCAGGAAACTTGTTAATCGCAAGTGAAAAGTGATTGGCTATATTCACCCCCCCCCCTCTCTAGCCATCTCGTTTCCAACACTTAGCGCATCCCATCGTGGTCCTCACCAATAGCCCGCTCTCCCAAGTCCTCACTAACCCCGAGGTGTCGGGTAGGCTGATTAAATGTACGATGGAGTTAATCGAATACGACATTGAGTATTAGCCTCGAGCCGCCATCAAAGCACAGGCCCTCTCCGACTTGGAGACAGTCCCGGAGGTAGAGATCGAAGGTATGTGGAAGGTCTATGTAGACGGATCCGCCAACAGCCAGCACAGCGGAGTTGGACTGCTATTGATTTCCCCTAGGGGAGACACGTTACATCTGTCTATCCGACTTCACTTCAAAGCTACCAACAATGAGGCCGAGTATGAGGCGATCCTAGCAGGATTACAAGCCGCCCGACACATGGGAGCCCGTCGAATCATGGTCTATTCTGACTCTCAATTGGTGGCTCAGCAAATAGCGGGTGGCTTCGAAGTCAGATGCGAGCGGCTGCAGAGGTATGTAGCCCTCTATGAGCAACTAAAAACTGCCTTCTCGGAGGTCATCCTATAGAAGATCTCCCGGTCGGATAATGTGCAGGACGACGAGTTAGCCAAGCTGGCCAGTTCCATATCTACCTGGCAGCTGGGGGAGCCTAGTGTGACAGAAACAATGGTGGTCCAAATTGGAGGAGAGGCCAGAACGGATAGGCCCACGAACTGGAGGGATCCCTACATAGCATTCCTCCGGGGCGGATCCCTACCGAGTGGGGGCCAAGAGAGTCGGTTGTTTCACCGACGGGTAGACAGGTTTACACTGGTCGGGGATCAGCTATACAGGAAGGCCTATGCCTGACCCCTCCTAAAATGCGTCGGGCCGAAGGAGACTGGCTACGTAATGCGAGAGGTGCATGAGGGCATCTCTGGGAGCCACATCGGAGGAAGGTCCCTGTCTCGAAAGATCCTTTTGGATGGATACTTTTGGCCCACCTTGCAGACACCCAGGGCCGAGAGCTGTATACGCCCGGCCAAGAGCTGATTAAATCCTACAGCCTCTCGGTGTATAGGCTTGGCCTCGGAGCTGTACACGCCCGGCCAAGAGCTGGTTAAATCCTACAGTCTCTCGGTGTGTATGCTTGGCCTCAGAGCTGTACTCGCCCGGCCAAGAGCTGATTAAATCCTACAGCCTCTCCGCGTATAGTCGCGGCCTAGTAGCTGTACAGACCTTGCCAAGAATGGATGGAGGCCTCATGCCTGCTCTAGACACCCAGGGCCAAAACTGAACATTTTATGAAAAACAGGAAATCACTCCAAAAATAAGGAGTCCGACGGCAAATCAAACAAATATTTGTTCCAACAGAGAGAGCTTAATAAGAAATGGCTACAGCGGCTAAGGGAGGATCGACGGAGGCTATGAACATAATAGGGAGTGTCCTACAAAGCCCGCTCCTTGGGGGAAAGGTCGTCCCAGACACGCTGAATAGTTATTGCACGCAAGTCGGAGCCGGGTTTCAATAACTGGTCTTTCTCCAGTTGCTGGATGGCACCGTAGAAGCCCTGTTTATGGCTCTTAAATGTTTGTGCAGCTACTAGCTCAGTGTACTCCTCCGACTCCAAAAATTTAGCCTTGTATGCCACCTCAATCTGGGATACTTGAAGTACAAGATCCCTCTGTCGCTGTTGTGCCCTGGCTTCGGCTTCCGCCTTGGCATGTTTCAGTGCCTCCACATCTAGGAGCAGGCGTGTCTGATCTTCTTGTACTTCCCAAAGCTTTTGGGAAGCAGCAGCAGATTGCGCGTTAGCTTGGATTACTTGATCCTGGAGATCGGCTGCGTAAGAGCTCGACAATTCCAAGTCATGTTCTCGTAAAGCCATTAAGCGCTCCTGTTCTGCGCTCCGGTCTTCCAGGATCTTCATAGTAGACTCCAGGAGGTCGACTTGATCAGATAGCTCCCCCATGCGAGCCCGGAGCTGCTCCCGCTCTTGCGATAGTTTCTGCAACTCCTCTTCCAGTGCCTGGTTCCTCTCGGCCCCATGCGTTCCCGGAGTTTGTACCCATGCAGGGTATCCTCGGCCGCTATTAAGGCGGACAGGTAATGGTTTGCTTTCTCTCGAAGGGCCCGGCTGACCTCCAGCTGCCGGAGGTCGGACTCACGAGCCCGACCAGTTTCTTCCTCAGCATCCGCCACTCGCCGCAGGAGATCCTCAGTAACCCCTCCGTCATGCAGCAGGCGGCTCGTGGCCACACAGTTAGAAGCAACCTGTGAGGCAAATACAGATAGCCAGTAAAAGGATGTTGAGATGAAGTAAAGAGCGCGCGCAAGATATTTACCGTAAGTAAGGATTGATGCAACATGCCCAGGTAGTGGGCTGATCTGGCTACCTGCCACCCGAGAACGGGATTCCCCTCAGTAGGGGGCTCGGACGGGCCAGGGATGTCACGGGGGTGGGGAACGTCTCCCTCTGAACTTGAAGCGCTCAGTGACGCCTCTATAGTGACCTCCTCTATGTGGATAGACTGAGAACTGGCGGTCGTTTTCTTTGTCGCTGAGGGAGCCTTCTGGTGAGAGTGGGGCAGCCCCTTGGACACCTCCTTGCCGCGAGGAAGGTCGGCCGTAGGGGTCGTGGCATCGGTAACGGGGAGAGACGTGATAATGACGGGGGAGGAAGATCCTGCCCCGACGTTCGGAGACTGGGAGGCCGCATCCTCGGAGGTAGCCGAGCGCAAGCCTTTCTTCAATTGTTTCAAGAGGCGATCCCGTTGGGACCGCCGTTCTCGCCGTTTCTATCCATGCACAGAGATGGCAGAAGGCACGTCTGACGAAGAAGACACCTCTTTTTCCTGTGAAGTCTCCGGAATGGTGGCTGGTGGCCCCCCTTTAAAGATTAGGGGCGACTCCAATATGTCACTGTTGTGGGGGACCTCCAGCACTGCTGGGCCCGTTGATGGCTCTCCCTCCCCTTCGCCACCCTCGGGGGGGATTCCTGCGGGGGTCGAAGATACCGACCCAAGGATCAATGCTTGTTCATTAGCCTGGTCCCACTTTATGAACTTATTCGTCACAAGAGGAAACATGATGTCGCTTGCAGGGTAAAAGGCAGGAGGGCATCAGCAAGCATTAACCGGGCACTATACCAGGTGCAAAGCAACTCACGTAGGTTGGTGCTGAGGGGGGTAATCTTCGGACTAATCTCTGCCCGATAAAGGAGCTCCTCGCACTACACCAACTGGAGCCCATGGAATTCCATCCCCGCCAGGATACTCCCTCTGGTATCCCGCGTCCTGTTGAAAATCACCCAGGTCGAGGGTAGGGGGCAAGTTGTCCGTCCAATGGATGTTGCTGAAAGACGCTTGGGAAGCCGAATGTAGAAAAATCTTTCCTTCCACCCCTTGTGAGAGGAGGGAAAGCCCTCCAGAAATCTATGGCCACCGCGAGCAGTGAAGCCAAAGGCCCCGTGAGATCCAACAGGGACGAAAAAGAAGTGAAAAAATCAGGGGGGGGGTTAGAGGAATGTTGAAAAGTTTGAAGAGAACGAGAGCCCCGCTCATCTGGGCAAAAGCGCTCGGGGCCAGTTGTTGGAGCAGGATGCGAAAATAATGGGCAACATTCATGAAATAGGGATGGACAGGGAAACGAAACCCTAGTTCCAGTTGTCCCAGGAAAAAGGTGTAAAAATCCTCACCGGTGGTTACCGGCAGTTGACCTGCGATGGGGACCCTTACCTCCCAATCTGCCGGAATTCCATATTTTTGACAAGCAGCCTGGAGGGATTCCGACTTAACCTTGGAGGAGATGGTCTCATACCACTCGGGATGAAATCCCAATTCTCTCAAAGAGCACTCATCAGCGCCTGAAGATTTCTTTATCTTCTCCATCGGATCCAAGGGGAAGAAATGAGGGACGGATAGAACAAAGGAGGAAGTACTCCTGCCGGAAGAATGCTAACAAGAAGAACAGGTAAGTAAGGAGAACTCTTGATGGCAGCTAGGGTAAGGCTGCCACAGGGCGCCATTGCACCCACTTTTATATGGGTACGACACCTCCCCCGAAGCAATTGAAGGCCAGCATGTTGAGGGTATTAACAGGCTGTCTAGGGGATTGGCTAGCCGTCAATCGCTATCGCTTCGTATGGCTCGCAGTACGCCGTAAAGCGAGGAAAAAGACACGAGTGTCGTTGCATGCGCTGGGCAATTGAGTCACCTTGGCTGCCGCAAAGCTCGTAGGGGTAAGAGACACATTCAAAAAATCAGCCCGAGTCGAGAGACTCGCAGGATATGTCCGAAGGCCCGGTTGAAACTTAAAAGAGACGAAAAAGGACAAGGCTCAGCTTCTCCATCATCACCACAGTCCGATCAGTCAGCCACACTTCCTTCGATCAGACTTGAAGGAAGGGACTTGTGATGGGGTTGAATAAGCCCGTGGCGGACATGTGAGATGAAGAAGCTGCAGGACGAGACACTTCGAATTGAAAAGACTCTCTTGCCCGGGGCGAGGGATCTTCCTGCGGAGATTCGCCCGAACAGTTGGCCAAAAGACCCCCCGAGCTCACCCGAGAGATGGGGTCCTGAGAGCGAGATAGAGTTGAATGAGGCTTGGCCAGGACAAAGGATGAAGAGGCTGCCCGACACAACAACGGTAGGTTGAGACAACCCTCCTTCCCGGGTCTCAGGAATCCCCGGGGTCGACGCGCCTGGGAAGGGCAGCTGGAGATCCCTCTCTGGAGCACCCCGGGAGGTTAGGTCCAGAGAGCATATCGGGAGCTGTGGCATATGAAAACCCCCGAGCTCTCCTCGGGGGTGGAGTCCCCGCACTAACCTACCTCAGACACTTACCCCCTCCTCGAAGTATGCATAAGCACCCCCGTCATGAAAGGTCTCCACGACCCTTGAATCTCGAAACGGGCAGAAGCCGATAACGGCGCGGACCATTTCAAAGGATATCCCATAACCACCGAAAGAGGAGGGGGACGTGACTTATGTATCGGAGACATGGCACCAATCGAGGGGCACGTCTATCCTATCGTCATCGTATAAAAGGTAGGTCAACCCCTCTGGTAAAGGGGTTAGGCTCTCTCGTTCTACATACTGTCTTTCTTTCTGCCACTATTCTTAGGACAACCTACTAACTTGAGCGTCGGAGTGGACTTCGCCGGACCCCTGCCGGCGTGTCCCCTAACGCTTGTGTTAACTTTGCATGACCCCAAGTTCCTCCTCGACACAACAACTTCCACACGGGCAGAACCTCGGTAACTGGCCATCGTCGACGATTCCTTCCGGAATATATATATATATATATATATTTATATATATAATCTATTTTTTTAATTATTTTATATTTATTTAATTATAATGGCTTGGGAAAAAAAGATAAAATTGCCTTTATAAAAATCTAATGTTATTATTATTATTTTGGCTCAATAGTGCGGTTCCGAAAATTAAAAGAAAATTATTTGTAATTTTAATTAAATTTATTTTGTTAAAATTAATTATTGGAGTAGAAGATGATAAATGATTCAGTATTATTCATCCCATAATAAAATATAAATAAGTAAACTGTAAAAAATATTTTATTCTAATTTTTCATTGATGATTTATTCAATAAGATATTTTCCTTTATTAGAAATTAATCCCAAATCTAATAGAGTCAACACCCATAGTATTAACTTGCCAAGATTAATTAGAGCATTAGGAAGTCAAGAGCCAAAAACAAAAATTACAGGACTCTTATTAGAATTGCAAAATGTTTTTGAGGTGGAATGAAAAATTTTCAACAAAAGTTGACCAATGTCGAAGTTATTCGAACTGAATGGCACCGTAGTGGCGGGGCATTCCGCCCCCGGTCGACGCGCGGCGACGCTGGGGCGGGCCGAGCGGCGAGACTCTAGTTGTGTCGCCGGAGAATCCGACCCCAGCTATCTGGAAATTACGACGAGGGGGGCTCGCAGTCACCAGCGGGCGGAAGCAAAGGGCGAAACTGGCCAGTTCGCTGCCGGGGCGCTCCGTCGTTGAACTCCTCGCTGGAAGCGACTTCATGAGCCAAGGCGGAGCAGAGGATTCGGACGCCCTTCGTGGAGACATTCCCCGGTACGATTCCGACGTCGTTCTCTTCGTATGGGACGGAAGCGGCCGCGGAGACTCATCCGCGGGACGCCCACTCTCCGGCGAAATCACCAAGTCGGAACCCGCTACCGCCCTCATCATATGGGACATCGGAGGATTCAGGCGTCTCGGAGAATGGTCTTCTGGCGTCATTTCTTGGTCCGACACAATGGCGGCGGCGGCGGCGGCGGCGGCGGAGACGGTACCGGAGAGTTTTTTCTTCCGTCGGCAGCGGTTGAGAAGGGCGGAGATCCAGGAGGTGGACATGCGAAACTGGTGCGTCTTCCCCTCTCCGCTGTCTTCTCTGCGGCCGTGGTTGTGTCCACGGCGGGTGAAGAAGGCCGAGAGAAGGGAAGGTCGCGTGAGGCCAGCGGCGGCGGCGGAGGGGGTGGAGCAAGGGATAGGATGCGGCTCATCTAAAGGATCTGTGTCGGCGGCGACTGAGTTCAGGCGCTCACGGAGGCAGGTGGAGCAGACGCCGGCGCCGCTCTCGACTGGATGGCGGTTGCAAGTCATGGTCTCTGCTGCGACCTCCTCTCATCGTCGCGCTGCTGAATAAAAAGAGCATCCAATTTAACAAAGTCAACCATTTCTATTTATAATCATTTTAAAAATAAATAAATAACACCCTTTTAATAATTCAGAATCTTTATTATTTTTTTCTAAAGTTTTACTAATAAACATATTGTAGATGGTATGACACCCCTTTAATAAAAATTTAAATAGAAATAATTTTTCAATGGACTAAAATCAAACAAGTGTCATATCATTAGTTTCAAATTTCTTTTATGATGATCAAAAAATTGTAGAAGAAAAATCAACTATTTTTTTTTTCAAATTCAACAATATTTTTTCAAACAGATAAGTTGAGGTGATCATGACACCAAGAGCAAGAGACAATTAGTTGGACTGTTCAATCTGAGCTGAAAAGGGAAATAAACACTTTCTAATTGGCATAACTAATTGCTTCTTCTTATATATAAGCTGTAAACCAATTGGTAGTTAATACTAGTTATTTTGATGATTGAAAATGCATGTATATTATATTGTATTATATTTATTTATTCATTGACAAGAAGATCCTAATCCCACAACAATGATTTATTTTGCTGCGGACCTTACGTTGCGCATATGTACGCACCTGACTCGAGGTGTCTCCCATACAAACACTTCGAATCAATTTTTTTAAGTGATTGAGACGTCTAGATTTGATCCAATCATCTCAAATGTATGCTTTTTTTTAATTTATTTTTTGGGATATATTATACATATTTAGAGTTTAAAATTTTAAAATTTGAGGATTGAGTTATAGTAGGTCACTACAAAAATAATAACAAATAGCGACGGACGTAATCCGTCGCTATTCCGTCGCAAAACACTAATAGCGACGGAGTTAGCGCCGTCGGCCAAAAATCCGTCGTAAAGCTAAGGTAGCGACGGCGGGAAAAAACTCCGTCGCTAGATTAGCAACGGACATATAATTCCGTCACAAACACCGAGAAAATGGGGTGACGTGGCCGGGGGATTTTGTAGCGACGGATGGTCAAATATCCGTCGCAAATCAATCGTTGTAGCGACGGATATGGTCAAACTCCGTCGCTAATATATCGTAATAGCGACGGATTTGGTTAAACCCCGTCGCTAATCGATCGTGATAGCGACGGAAAAGTCAATAATCCGTCGCTATTTGCGACGGATTTTTAAAAATATCCGTCGCTAAACTTGGAAAATTTTAACAACCAAATACTGTTTTTCCCCTTCCCATAGATACATTAATAAGATATACAAATATCCAAACAAATATGAAACAGAAATAAATATTTCAACATCCAAATATTCACAACAATCCAAACTTTTATTTCCAATCCAATCCAATCCAAACATTCATTTCCTAGTGTATACATCCAAACATTCATTTTGAATCCATTATCCAATTCAAACTTTCATTTCCAAACTTATACAATCCAAACTTTGAAACAAGAGTAAACATCCAAACTTTCCATTGGTTTATCCAATACAAACAACAGTAAATATCCAAATGTATACATCAATAGAAGCTAAACAAAATTCAGAGTATATGCAAAGAACTATATACACCAAAAGTTAAAGGCAGTAGAGAGAAACATTACGTACATGAATATCAGAGTGAATAAAGGATGGAAAGGAAAAATGTTCCTGCAGAATAGAAGATAAAAAGAAAGTTAAATAGAATTAATATTTATATATAACACTAATAATATTAAATATGTAAATGAAAATTAACAAATAAGAAACAATTAAGGAATAATATCGAATATGTATACCTTTCAAGCAGGGGAAGAAATCTGAATTCAACTCTGATGATGTGCAATCTGTAAACAGAAATGAAGTAATAAGAAAACAATCATTATGAATATAATAACTCAATCCATTGTTACTGAAAAAATATAGAGAAAAAATAGAACATACCACTAAAATATCTCTACTCTTGTGTGGTATCCTCAGGATCCTGTGTCTCCTGAGACTCAAAACGAGGGGCAGGAGGGGTTGGCATCTGTGTCATCAGCGTCAGGGTCGCTGCATAAGCTTGCATGTGTCTGACTATCTCCTCAGTGTGTGCCTGGCGAGCCCGCAAATCACTCAACTCAGCATCCCTCGTTGCGTCCCTCGCTGCCCACGCTGTGTCCCTCTCGGCCCACGTCGACTCCATCGACGTGATTCGAGTCCACAGGGTATCATTTTCCTCCCTCAAATGACAAACCTCACTAGAGGAAGAGGAGGAGGATGTTGGACGTCCCCTAACCCCTGGAACTCTCATTTGATCATATGTAATCTTTGCCTGAGAGCCCAGGTCATATAGGGCGGTCTTCCTCTTCCCACCGATGACATCGAAATAAATCCGATTCACATCGTCGGTGGAAAGAGGCTGTCCATCCTCCCCTCTGTAGCAGGCTGAGACGCTGTGCCTCTATAACTCTAGTGGTCATTGCTTCCTGTGAAATAATAATTTAATTAGTCTATATAAAATGTCAAAACAAATAAAATATAATTAATATACTTATATTGATTGCTAGGGAGCGTCGATCGACAAAAGACCCATCTTTTTTCTTATGGGTCTTGCTGACTACCTCCCAACTAGTGGGAGGTCTCTGTAACTCAGCAGCCTGTATACACAAAATATAATGTTTAAACATATCCAAAAAAACATACTAAATGTCTTTAATAACCTAAATAAAAACTACTTACCAAATCACTGGCATGCTGGACAATGGAACGGGATCCAGCCGTGTGCTTCGTGGATCCCGTGCTGGGGCCAGCAAGCTCTGAATTACGATTGGCTCAAGCAATCGCAGCATTCTCTTACCAGTGCTGGCCATCCCAGACAGCTCGTCTTGCTGCCCAAATCGTCTCAGGGACCTCTGTAGGCCTATCAGCCTTCTTTCTCCACTTGTAGACCATGTCCATGTACAATTTGGAGCAGTAGACATTCCATGTTTTCTTAAACTCCTCCTCTGCACCCTCCTCCCAGGTATACCTTTTCTGTAAAAAAAATAATATGGTTAGTATCAAAAAAGTTGTAACATCAAATTAAATATACATCTAAACTACTTACCAAAAACTTCCCGTAATAGAATGTTTTCAAATCATTTTCAATATGCCCCCATGTGGTCGAAGGTGACAGTCTTTCTTTAAATTTTTTAGAAATATAGGAAGAGACCTAATGCTCATCCGGTATAAAACTGTAGAAAAAAATAAAATATATTAGCAAATTTTGATCTAAAATATATAAGAATTACATATATATACTTACCTGTCACCGACGACTGTAAGTATAATCTGATGATCACGGGGTGCAGACATGGTACCTGATTATACACAAAGTTTAGGCAGATAAGAAGAATAAGTAAAACAAAATTCAGTAATCAAGCATGCAAATGGAAACATGCAAATGAAGACAATGTAAATAAAGCAAGCAAAGGGATAATCAAGCATCATTGTTAATGTTCAATACAAACAGAACGAACTAAATTAACGGCTCATCTCAATACAAACATCATAGTTAATGTTCAATACATCTAACTCATCTTAATCTGATGGAACTAAATTAACATGCAAGTTTTCATCGTTTGAATCCGTTGATACATCGACCTCCTCACTGCTAGATATTTCACCATCATCAATTTCCTCATAAGAGACATTCTCATCTATAAGTAATTGAGATGCTGATTGTATTTCTGAATCAACGGAGTTGATTATAACTTCTTCATTTTGATAAGCATCGGAGTTTTAGACAGTGATCGTATTTGGCATTTCAATGGTTGACCTAGGCTTCATTTGACAAACAGCAAGCCATTCACTTGGTAGTCTTCTCTTAGTTGGGTACTCCAGATAAAATATTTGACCAGCTTGCATCACAAAAATGAAAGGTTCGAACTTGTTGAATCTTTTGCTTGAATTAACCTCAACTAAATTATATAACCGATGTTTCCTGGTGCCCGTCCTTGGAGTTGGATCATACCAAGAACACCTGAATAATACACATCTTTTGAAAGCTAACGCTGGGTATTCAACTTCGATAATTTCTTCTAGCTTGCCATAATAGTCAAATTCAGTATCATTATTGTTTGTTGATCCTTTGACACTGATGCCAGAATTATACGTTAGCATTCCTGAATCACGTTGGCCCACATGAAATCTATATCCATTCACGTAATAACCTGAGAAGACTGTCATAGTATGAAGAGGTCCAAATGCGAGATTTTTAATTCTTTCGTCTTCTACATTTGAAATTCTGTCATCATTGACCTATAATAGTGGTGGTAGATCAAATTATATTAATAAGTAATCAAGAATTGTTAACAAAAAATGCATATTAACTCACTTACATATATTTGAAACCAAAATGCAAATTCATCTTCTATCTTTTGATCTACCTCATTTGCACTTATAGATGGATTTTGAATGTACAACTATTGTTGGTATAACCTGACATATAAGTTCATTTGATATCATACCAGAAATTTGATTATATTATGGAATATTAATTTAATTACAACAAGAGATAATACCTTAGGTATGGTTTGACATCTTCACAGTTTAAGAGGATATATGTCATGGCGGCATGATATTCTTGGTCATTTAACCGTCTAGAGAAAGTTGAACCCATTGCTCTTCCAGGATACTTGAAAATAGAAAGAATGTTTGGGTCAACTGATGGAATGTCATCTTGATTGCGTGGACACTTTCGATGTCTGGTTTTCACATTTTCAACAAAGTAATAGGAGCAAAATGAACTTGCTTCTTCAACCAGATATGCATTATATATTGATCCCTCAACTCTTGCTTTGTTACGCACATTATTCTTTAATTTTCTAAGAAACCTTTCAAAAGGATACCTCCATTTGTATTGTACAGGACTACCAATCTGTGTCTCGCTAGGTAAATGAATAGGCAGATGCTCCATTGAATCAAAAAAGCTTGGTGGAAATATTCGCTCAAGCTTACATAGTATTAAAGGAATCTCTGTCTGAAGGCGTAACATATCTGCTACCGTAATAACTCTGGAAGTCATATTTTTGAAAAAAAAGGCTTAATTCTGTAAGTGCTTGCCAAACATTATTAGGAAGTAATTCTTTGAAAGTTATTGGAATTAATCTTTACATGAACACATGACAATCATGACTCTTCATTTCAACCATTTTAAATCTATTCGTATCCACACAATGAGACATATTAGAGGCATATCCATCTGGAAATTTTATGTTTTTCAACCAAGAACACAATGCTTGCTTACTTTCTTTGTCCAATGTATAACAAGCCTTCGGATATTTACCAGTTGTTTCATTCTGATGCAACTCAGGCCTGCTAACTAATTGTTTTAATTCTTCACGAGATTTTGTTGTATCTTTTGTTTTCCCATGCACATTTAACACAGTATTAATGATGTTATCAAAGAAATTTTTCTCAATATGCATTACATCCAAATTATGACGAATGAATAAATATTTCTGATATGGAAGCTCCCAAAAAATACTTCTTTTCCTCCAACCACATTTGTTGACTCTAACAATATACTTGTTGATATCATCTGAACAATCCTGATATACTGGTAGAAATCCATAACTATCAATTTTATTTAACACTTCTTCGCCTGACATCCCAACTGGAGGTAGCTTCCTAACTACTTCATTCCTTTTGAAATGTTTCTTATTTCTTCTGAACGGATGATCAAGAGGTAAAAATTTCCGATGATTATCAAACCAAGAAATCTTTCCACTACAAGGCAAAGAAAATGCATCTGACTGACTCATACAATGTGGACATGCTAACTTTCCAGCTGTGCTCCATCTTGATAACATTGAGTAAGCAGGAAAATCACTAATAGTCCATAACAATGCTGCATGCATTAAAAAGTTTGACTTTGTAGCAATGTCATACGTCTCTGAACCTATATTCCATAAATAATTCAGCTCAGCTATCAAAGGTTGCAAAAATACATCTATTTGCCCTTTTGGATTTTGAGGACCTGGAATTAAAACAGTAAGAAACATGAATTCATCTTTCATGCACATCCATGGTGGTAAGTTGTATGGTGTTAAGATAACAGGCCACGATGAATCTTGTTGTCCATAACTTCCAAATGGCTGAAATCCATCTGCAGAAAGTCCAAGTCTGACATTACGTGGTTCCATAACAAAGGAAGAAAATGTTGAATCTAAATATTTCCATGCAGGGGAATCACAAGGATGACACATAATGTCTCCATCATGTCATTGGTTTTGATGCCAGATCATATAACTTGCTGTTGCTGCTGATGCATACAAACGTTGGAGTCTAGCAGTCAAAGGAAAGTAATACATGACTTTGTAGGGAATATTTTTCTTCTTCTTCTGATTTACCATGCGAGCACCATGCTTGTAACGAGGATAATTACAGATTTTGCATTCCATCAACTCACTATCTTCGTTCCAATAGATCATGCAATTATTGACACAATAATGTATCTTCTCAACTAACAAACCCAAGTCTCTGATTAATTTTTTAGTGTTGTAGAAACTACAAATCATGCAGTTATCAGTTGGAAGCAACTCTGACATAAGTTGACATATGTCATCATAACATCGTTCTGAGAAATGATGTTCTGTCTTCATATTCAATAATCTTGCAGTAGCAGATAATTGAGAATGACCAGAAGGAATACCTTCCCATAATTCTCTTTCACTAGCCTTTAACATATCATACATTTTATGAACATCAGAAGTAGGTACTTGTTCTACATTTGATTGATCAAAAGCATTCATTGAATCGTAAACCATTGAATGCATTGCATCAGCAGGGTTATATGATGTCTCTGGTACAATTGAGTTCGATGATGATGCAATAGAAGGTCCACCAAATTCATATACATGCGGCTCTCCATGACAATACCAGTTGTAATAATCTAGAACAAACCCATACCTGGCGATATGAGTTTTCACTGTATCTTTATCACGGAAAGCTATATTTCTACATTTGCGTTGATTACATGGACACTTCAACTCTGTGTCATTCAAACACTCAGGATGACACTTTGCAAAGTTCACAAATTCTTCCACTCCAGCAAAAAATTCCTCACGGATAAATCCATTATCTAACCTATTATACATCCATGCCTTGTTCGGATACATTGTATCTGAATTCAGATAAGACAATTTAATCAAACCACACATATTATGATCCATATTAAAATTTGATATTGATGTTATACTAAGAAATTAATCTAATTAATCAAACATGATCTAATTAATGAATCAATTAATCTAATTAATCAAACAATTAATCAACCAATTAATCTAATTATTCAAACATTATCTAATTAATAAATCAATTAATCTAACTAATCAAAAAATTAATCTAATTATTCAAACATGATCTAATTAATGAATCAATAAATCTAATTAATCAAATAATTAATCAACAAATTAATTTAATTATTCAAACAATTAATCTAAATTAATCAAACATGATCTAATTAATGAATCAATTAATTAAATTAATCAAACAATTAATCATCTTAATAATCTAATTACTCAAATAATTAATCTAAAATTAATCAATTAATTACACAATTAATGAATTAACAAAGGAAATTAATAACTAAATTAATTAAATGATTAATTAATTAATTAACTGATTATTTAAATATTTGCTGCTGTCGCCGGCCGTAGCAGGCGTCGGCCGGTAGCAACAGGCGGCGGCCGGCCGCAGCAGGCGGTGCGAGGCCGCAGCAGGCCGCGAGCGGCCGCGCTTGCTCGCGCGAGGCCGCGCGCGGCCGTGCCAAGCCGTGCTTGCCCGGAGAATACCACACCGCCGCGGAAGCACAAACCAACGACGAAAATACGACAAATGTGGCTTAGCTCGCTACCTGGGATCGGAGGAGGGTTCGCCGGAGGAGAATCGCCGAGAGCTCATCGGAGAGGGGAGAGCTAGGGTTTCACCGATCGCGTGGCCGCGGGGGGGAGGGGGCGTCGCATTTTTTAGCTATTATTGCGATGGATTAACTTGTTCGTCGCAGATTAGCGACGACTTTGACCAAGTCCGTCGATATATTTAGGGGTTTGACCTGGCGCTTAAATCTAGCGACGGATAATTTAAATTATCCGTCGCTATAGCGACGACTTTGACCAAGTCCATCGCTATATTTAGGGGTTTGACTTGGTGCGCAAATCTAGCGACGGATACTATCTATCCGTCGCCAATAGCTACGGATAATAAAAAAAAGTCCGTCACTATTAGCTATTATTTTTGTAGTGGGTTTAAACTAATAAGACTTTTCTTCTAGGATTTAAGCTTCCCTCTTGGATTATAATGTTTAAGATAAAATAAATTTAGATGTTCACGGAGTATATTATATGTATTTAGCGTTTAAAATTTTAAGATTAGGAGTTGGGTTTAACTCAATAAGATTTTCCTCTAGGGTTAAACTTCCCTCTTGAGTTATAGTGTTCAAGATAACAAATTTTAGATACTCACGGATATATTATATTTATATAGGATTTATGTGAGAAAATGTTGATATAAAAATAAAAAATAAATCGAGATGCCTTCGATGACGAAAGGGCCTCCCATTGTATGGGAGGCGCCTTGAGTCACATCACACATGAGCGTGTGGCGAAAGATCCACAATAAAACAAATCTCTCCCACAACATATGGCCTTGTATGTTAATTCAAGTAGCCCAAGTATTTGATTCTCAAGAGGTAGAATTATTTTCTTGGACAGACGTTCGAATAGTGAGATTGACAACCGTAGAATACCCTTCTTCATAGGGGCTATTATATATCAAGTTTCCATATGGATCCGGAGTGGTTAATGTATGGAGGTGTTGTCTAAGAGATCCTGGGTTCGAGTCACGTGAGGTGTACTGGATTAAAACTCTGGGCGTTTGGTGTATCAATTCTTGGCCCAATTATGCACTAATTACTCCGGGAACCGTGATTTACCTCTCTCGTGATGGCCTTGGGACGGATATGGCGGGGGCGCTGGGAGCGAGCGATTTCGTCTTTTTTTTTTTTGTCTATTATATATCAAATTTATCTTTATGTATTTTATTATGAACCAATAATACTGGACTGCTTGAGTGAACAAAAATACTTTTTACTTTCTTGTCAGCACTAATTAAACCTCATTAGCCATTTTTATAAGTCTAATTGGACTTGCTAATATGATATTTATAATAATAATTTAACAAGAATATAGATTAAATAAATTATGGACTTGTTTTAGAGCATTTACATAATATTTTCTATTTAAAATTTAAATTTTAAGGTAAAATACTATTTTATTAAATTTGTATATCCACGGTTCACTATAAAATATATCATTTCTTTATTATGTTTTTATTTTATTATTATTATTATCTATGTAATAAAAATGTGGAAGTGGAAAATAAAAATTAGGGGGAATAATATTTTAACGTTTAAGGAATAAATTTCATTCTCTAATTTTTTTTAAAAAAACTATTTATAAAATTAAACTTTAGAGAAGGTATAGGGTAGCTTATGCTAAGGTTTTTTTTATGTAAAATATAAAATTTAAAATAAATAGGCATATTCTGTTAATCTCTCTAAATAACTACATCACCTTTGCAAGGTTGATCAAGTAGTCATCACTGGTTCTAGGGAGCAAGAGCTTAGGGTTATCATAATTCTCAAAAAGAGATGAATATATTGAGAACTTGGTGCCATGAACTCATCCGATGTTATGCCCACTTACTGTCATTTTTCTTTATACGAAGCAGCTTAGTTGTTCTTGTGGATCTGCCTAAACAATTGTTCAGAAACGTGAAAGATGTAACTAAACCTAACCTTGAAACTGGGGCGTTTTGCTCGAAAAATGCAGCTTAACTTTGAAACAATGCTTCCTTCTCATCGATAAAGTATATGGTTATCCCAATCGGGAAACAGTGAGTTATTGACTTCACCTTTGTGCTTCCATGATGGTTTTTATGTAGAATTTCTCTGTTTAGAATACTTCTATCGTACTGGGCCTTTGAGAAGTTCTTTTGGTGCGAGGCCTCCTGTTCTTACCAAGGAAACAACACCTGTCTCTTCTGTCGTAATTTGTGATGCGATCTATACATCTAGATCCCACACAAGTGGATGGTCCAAAAAGTCATCATTCTGTCGTGTTGTAGGCGATGAGATGGCTTCTCCCCTTAGCATCTCACCTTTGTCCAAAGCCTCCACCATCTGCCCTAGTGTTTTGGGTGCTCGCTTGCCTAACTATCTTGAACACAACAACTTGGCCACCAAGTCTAGCAATGGCTGACTAGAACAGGAGTAGTTAAATGAATCAGGGAGGCAGAAGAGAAAAGAGGTGTCATGGTCCATGAGATGCCTTTAGAATTACTCCATTCCACCTTCTACCCCTTTTGCCACCTCAATCCATGAGATTGCGTACAGCTTTGGCTCATTGCATATATCTATCGTCTGCAAAATTAGATGCTTGCAATTTTCTTTTCAGCCATTACAACATGCGTGTGTTCATCATCTCTGTAGAAGACTCATCAACCTGCACTTGGTAGAAAAAAAAGCATCAAAACTCTCTCAGACAACTTTTTTGCTATGTAACACGAGGACTACCGTCTCAGCATGGACCATCAAAAGCCAATTGAGCGGCCATGGGGTGAACACCAATCCAATCCGCATGCGATGGGCGACAATAAAAGTTGTGTACCACAATCAATAGCTAGGTATGGATAACATTGATCATCATTTATTCTTCACATATAGATTCTGAGTCTTATAAACTTTTCTAAATGAAACGAGAGTTGATGGGAAATTGCTCACTAGTATCACTAATAGACCATATGTTACCAATCAGGTAGACCAGCAGTATATGGCTGTTTTTATCTAAGCAACTTGGATCTTTTGGTCCAGAAAGTGAGTGGGTGATTCAACCTTTTCAGTCCAACGACTAAAGATAAATGTCAATAACCATGCAATTCCAAAAGTTGGAAGAATGTCAGAAACCAGAGTATTACAAGGTGCAGACCATTAATTTTCCCTATAAGTGCTGTGGCTTACTCATCTCACCATCTTAAAAGACTTGCTTCATTGTTTACTAGCTCTAGTCTTCTTGCTTGGATGGCTCTGTTCTCTCAACTACTGCTCTTTTTCTTATCTGCACTTCCATATCAGCATTTGGCCAGAGGTGATACATGCGGTGACTGCTTCATCCAATCTACGGCAGCTTACTACCCGAATTCTGATACACAAGGAACAGAGTGTAAGATCCAAAGACATTACTATCAGTAAACATATCTCAAACTTATAATTTTACCTGATTACAGCTGGTGCATGTGAGTATGGCACTTTTGGAGCAACACTTAATGGTGGGGATGTTTCAGCAGTGTCTAAGCTTTATCGAAGTGGTGTGGGCTGTGGTGCATGCTATCAGGTGGGTTTTCAACACAAATATTGTTACTAATACTTTAAGAGAAACACGCCAAGTTTGGGATGTACTTGTGCCTATTTCTAGTTATTTTCCTATTGAATCTGAAGTCAGACCATTGATCTCTCCTAAAATAGCTTTGTAACATTCTAACATAATTTATGCTAATTACACCTCCTGTCTAACATATTAGCCCACAAATCATATTAGGTGAGATGTATCAATGCCAAATTCTGCTCAAACAACGGTGTTACAATAGTTATTACAGATTTGGGTGCAAGTGGCGATACTGATTTTATTCTTAGCCAGCATGCCTTTGCTAGGATGGGCCAAAATGCTGATGCAGGTACATCCCTTTTATCTCTCGGTTTCATCGGCATCGAGTATCGGAGGTATGTAATGCTTCTTAGAGTAATGTTCTTCCTGTTTTTTTTTTGACCAACACCTATTACAGTTCAGCTGTGTTCCTAGGGTACAACCAAGAACCTGGACTTAAACATTATTGCCATTTCAGGGTTTCATGCAGCTACGCAGACAGGAACATTGCCTTCAAGATTGATCAGAGCAGCAACTACCCTTACTACTTTGCTTTTCAAATATGGTATCTTCAAGGGAACAAGGATATAATAGCAGTTCAATTGTGTGAGGTAAAATCTAAACCCTTGTATTATAATAGATGAATCAACAAGTAATATTATTAAATATTGACCTATAAGGGTTTGAGGATGATTGTGGATTTGTTTGTTGTAGACTGAAAATTTAACATGCAAGTTGTTGGAGAGAAGTCATGGAGCAGTGTGGGCAGTGGCATCTCCACCAAGTGGAACTCTCTCTGTGAGGATGCTATTGAGTGGAAGCCATGACGGAGATGAAACATGGGTTGTACCTCCCAATAATATACCACAAAATTGGACTTCCGGAGTCATATATGATTCTGGATACAAGTTTAGTAGCAACTATGGCAGTATTACTAGATGCTTTTAACACCTTGTAGCAATTGATATCTTATTTATTCCATAGTTTTTCACAAGTAATCAAAAGAATTCAAAGGAAAAAAAATCAAATATAGAAAGTGTGAACTGTATTATCTTGTATCAAGGGAAAAGGGTTCAGAATCACTTGCCTCTCATGTATAGCTAGAGAGTGCTGGAGGGAAACACAACAAACAAGAGAGCAGATATCTTTAGTTAAGTCAACAAAGTTTCATCCCTACCAAATAAGAAAAGCACAAATTGATTAGGAAGTTTATGTTAACTCTAAGTACACATGACAAACCAAAAAAAAATAAACACAGTAAAAATTGTATAAACAATCATCCATATCTCATCTTGTAGCTCACCATCAACATTTCAATGTATTCCTGCTGATATCCATAAATGCCATGCAACTTGCTTCAATAATATGAGAAGGTCAATGGTCAAAGTTGGAAATGTTCTATTCAGCATGTTGTTTTGGTACAATGTTAATGTAGACCATGTTGGATCGTAATAGACGAGAGGGGATCTCGTTCGTTCTTAAACCTTTTCTTTTCTTGTGAAATAAATCAAAGTAAACAACAATGAATTAAAAATAAACACAAATCAAAAGATAAGTTCTTTTTTACTTTGTTCAGAGTCTTCGTTGACTCCTATTCTAAGGCCAACGATCTTTAATCGCTTCGTTAGATAATCCACTATAGTCCCGTTCTTCACAATTTTTCGGAGAAAAACAAACTCCTACTAGTATAAGAAAAATAGCAACAACATTGCTATTCCCTTGAAATGAAACTGCAAGTACAATTAATAAAATATATCAGCAAGAGAATGTGATCCTTTGCGTAGGTTGTCGGTGAGCCTTCTGGTGTCGTAGTAGCAAAACTCACACAAGCAGAAGCAGCAGAAACATAATGAGACAATGAGCAAAAGTTGTTCCCAACTCTGATCTCGAGGTGCTTTTTTATAGGCATCGTTCAGTCGATTGAAAATTTCGTTCGATCGACTGAATCTATCCGTCAACTAAACCACACTCCCTTCCTTGTTTACGCCGATTTGATCTACTATTCTGGCTTTCCTTGTTTTTATCGGTCGACTGATCCTGTTAATTAGTCAACTGAACAAGCTTTCCTTCTACATTTCTGTGCTTTCCAAACATGGATTAGTCGACTGATCATTTTTATCAGTCGACTGAACATGTTGTTATACAAATTTGCAAGTTAATCTGTGCCAAAAAAATGGGTATCCCATTTTTCAGTCGACTGAACCCCTTCCTTTGGTTAGGTCAACTGAACAACAATTCTAGATCTCTAAGTCGTGGACGTGTGACATGTAAGAAAGTTTGATTCTGAGTTCTGAGTCAAAAGTCATGACCCTTTGAAGTTTAAAGGGTCATGATCCTGTAAAACAGAGTTAGCACAATAGATAGAATCCTGCAAAATAAAGTTAGCACAATAGATAAAAAATATACATGAGTATGATAGTTGGACCTGCTTGGATCTCAACTTAGAATACTCAGTTGGTTTCTTTAGTTGGTTCAGCACCTAAGGTTTATCCCTCTGAGACACGACCTTGTTGCACTCCCTCTAAGAGCTTACCTCAACTTACCTACCAAATATTAAGTTCTCTAAACTTGTTTAGACTTTAACCGCTCAGCATCAGATCGGCATGCTAGGGCTTCCACTTGATTCAATACCAGGTCCTCCAAACCTATCGAATCCAAGGTTGTAAAAATCGCTAGGCGGTAGTCGGGCAGAGGACTACCGCCTAGTGCCTAGGCGGTGCTAGGCGGCATTAGGCGGCACCACGGTGAGGTGCCGTCTAGTGCCTAGGCGGCACCTAGGCCGACTTTTACAACAATGATCGAATCCATCTGCTAGACGTCAGGTCCACTTGACCCATCTGGACTTCCTGCTTGATTTCCACTATCTACTAAGACTTCCCTTGCCTAGTTTCAGGTCCACCTACTAGGACTTTCCAAGTCGAGCCTCCGACACACCGGATCAATTCATCAGTAACAATAAGACTTATTCTTGAACCTTTGACAACGTCAAAATATAAATTTGATTAACAGAACAAACATTCATTCTGCTACACTTTGAAAGTACACACCTACACGAATATGATTCCATTGTCTTTTATGGTATCAAGTACAATTGCAAGTTTGCCTTCAATTCTCTCATTTTTCTTGGGTTCATAAGCCAGTGCAAAAACATCGGCGTCCTTTGATCGCTCAGCAATCAGTTGTCCAATGGTCCTACAAGCATCATCGTCAACAAGAGATGGCAAAGTATTCCTGAGTTCCTTAGAATTAGTGCTTGCTACAGATACAACTTTGCTCGTTCCTCTATGCATCACTTTTGCATGAATGTATCTCTTTGAGAAAAAAACATTTAGCAGGAAAGGCCGCATGTACATGTCCGTTCTCTGCTTCCATGACTTTCTGTTGGGCCTCTTTGCGGCTTCACTTCTTGATCTGCGAGTCCATGCAGCCTGTACAATGCCAACCTGCAAGAGTAAATCCTAGAAATGGTAACTTAAATAGAGTATACAAATATGTTACACGTTGTGATCTGATAATCTAACTAGTCAAACATGTGATGAAGTATACCGTGTCTAATTTGGCAAAAGCATAAATATCAATCAAGGTCTGCATTGTCATAATTATTGATTAGATATCTCCAGTCATCTATGAGATGAGTTGAAAAGCTTACAGAACTACATAGAGAGTATGCCAATATATACAGACTAGAATTCGGTTGGGAAGGATTTATCAGTATTGATAATTATTGAAACCAACATAATGATGTCATGCAAGTGAATCAAAATGCTGTGATAGAACAATGGCAAGCATGGTTTTCCAAACTGAATAATGTAAGATTTTGAATTGCAGATGTCGTAAGCCAACTAGCGTTATAGATATCATGTGATATTTATGTGCCCAAACTCAGATATTCATATTGTACCTTAATTCGAAAAAATAAAAACAGGGGGTCATTTTAACAACAAAAAGAAACAGAAAGAAAGAATCCACACCTATCTCATTGCACATTAACAAACAACCACTCCCACAACTTCTGTGCCCGCCACAAAAGGTTCACGACATTGTCTCTGAACAATATCAACACAGAAACAGAAAATCTACTTGAAGTCTCCAATCATTCAATTCAAATTAAGAACATAAACCTTTTGATTTATCAGAATTGGACCCATGAAGCCCAATCCATTGATTTACTAGACCAAACTATAATCATTTATTTTCTCCACTTCTCTGCTAAGCATTTGTAAGAATTGAGTAAGAAGAAAATCAAAATTCTACTTTCAGTTCGTGTTATTTTGAAATTTATAAATTCCAATAAAATCATAAACTTATTTTAAAAGAATAGATGGTTCAAATTGCGGTAATATCATAAATCAAACAATGAAATAAAAGCATCGTTAATCCTACTTGTTCGTTACAATTTCATTCATTTCCTGGATTTCATGCGCAGAGATCAAACGTGAAGGAAAACGATTCCCACATTCTCGAACTAATTCAGCAATCGGGACCGTGAGATGGTCTATTCAGACAAAGAGGCACAAAGTTTCCAAAACCCTAAATCCTAGAGCTGACGCATTCTCTAGCACCCACGAATTACTCCAGCATGCTGCAAGAAAATTGATCGAGAATAAAAAAGAAAGAACCTTTCGTTTGCGAAGGAAGGGAGAGGGTGATCTGCAGAGCTGCTGATAGGAGATCTGAATGTGTGAGATTGACGAAGACCACGACAGAGAAGCGTACTGCTTCGCCAGAGAGCTCCTATCGCCCGTGCAAGAGACAGAAGGAGACGCACGGCAGAAAGAAACAGTAGCAGGAGGGGAAGAAACCAGGGCAGTCCAAGGCATCGCCATTAGCGTGAGCGTGGGCGTGGGCGTGGGCGAGCTCGACTTGGGGAAGAGAAAGCAGCACGCGGAACGGTTTTAGTACCGTGTCTGAGCTTTTGACCTTTGCTTTTTAAAACGTTCGCAGACCGTTCGATGGAGATTGAACGGCCATCAGACGCCGATCACAGAATGAAGTTGATCGTCCCAGATAAATACTAAAAAGATTAATATTAGGATTACTCATTCGAATAGTATGATTATCAATATGAGTTGATCCAATTAATTCTGAAGGATGGAGATGACCGGCGGCCGGCCGGCAGCCACCGACGCTGCCCGGCCGATAATTTACAACCTGTAATATAATCGGATTATATCGATTTTATTTTGTAATCGAGATTATAAACTTGAGCCAGTTTTGTAATCGAGATTTCATTACATTACAATTTTAAAATTATTCCAAATAAAAGAATTCAACTTATAATGTAATCTTGATTATATTACAGGATGAATTACCTCTATCAAATGCAGCCTTATATCAATATCTTATTAAAAGAAATACATCTCATGCAATTGATTTGAACGTACGGCAGAAGAAAGACACAAAACCAAAGATGAATCCTAATTAAGTCTACAGGTGGTACAGCAAATAGATAATCAATCTATCTATATGGTTTGTGCAATTAGTCAGCAAATTATTTGCTGATGGTTTTCTAATTTCTTTACTGCGTTTCCATTTTCGGTTTATATGTGCAAGTTTTCAATGTTGCTTTCCAACAGCATGCCTTTACTCTCCATTAGTCGACAACTAACTTATCCGAGCCCTGTTTGATTCCTATATACAAGGCTAATCGATCATTAAATCAATCTATGATGGTTCCATTTATTTTGTAAAGGAGCAGAATATTTTTATATTTTAATTAAAATCTTTTTATTCTAATATTGTTATCGAAGCATCGTAGCCCTAACAGTGTTACAATTAAAATTATTTAAATTTTTATTAAAAGTATTTTTAACTATTGTAATCTTGATTTAACCAAAATTAATTTTAAATAGTGTTTATTAGTACTTAAATTATTTTAATTAATTTTGAGAATGTTAAAATTATTTTGATTAAAGTTGCTCTAATAATACTAGAATTATTTTTCAAAAAAAAAAATACCCCTTTTAATTTTTATTTCTGCCATGAGATTTATCCTTTTTTTTAATAATTCAGGTGTATATAATTCTTATAATCCAATTAATCCTAGAAGGGACTAACTGTATGAAATTTTTTTTATCGATATCAAAATAAATTAAAAAGAAGATAAATCCTAGCTAAATAAATTAAAAAGAAGATAAATCCTAGCTAATGAAGGATCCAATGTAATAAAATTAACAAACTCTTAATAAAAAAATTATCATAAGAGAAGCTGTGAAGATAATAAATCACATCAAAGACTCGTGGGCCTAATCACTTAGCTTGTTATCCCTTGATTTCCTTGTGGTTGTCATTACTTTGGCTTGTTATTCTGTTTCATACTCAAAGCAAGGAAAAATGAATTAATTAATTTTGGATAATGCAGCATTCAGTGCCACACAATAATTTACAAGCATAATGCGGCTAGAACAATTTTTCTGATGGGCGAAGCTACAGTTTGAATTCAGAAAATAAATTACGAAGTTTATTCAATTTTAGTCGAGGATTTTTTTTTTTAAACAGGGACATAAAATAATCTAAAATAACAGAATAATGATAGAGAGAGAGTGAAAATGGGAGAGTGAAAACCATAATGAATGATGTGGCATGACGTGGCACTTTACATGTACACGTCCGATTATCGCTTGTACACCATCGGTGGCCTTTGGTCGCCGCCCCAAATCAAATTATACCCTGAGAGGTACGGTGAACCCGTCAGAGATCGCTGCATGCGTTGTGCCACGTCATTCATTATGCTTTTCATTTTCCTATTTTTACTCTCCCTATCATTTTTCAAAATAATATTTATATCCATTGGAGCATTGTTGTTTGATTTATTATTTTTTCACGGAGATGATTGGAATTCTCATTTTGGGATAAGATAATTCATAAATATTATTTTTCTAATTATTTAGAATAAATATGGAGAAATATAAAGTCCCAATTCCATTTTTAAAGGGTAAAAAAAAAGTTGTTTCTACGATTCGATTACAGGTCTGGGACTGGAAGGAGAAGCCTCGGACTCGGCGGCCCTGCCGAAGCAATCTGGAGAGGAGCGAGATCTTCGAGGTAAAGCTCCCACAGTCCGGCGTCGGTCCACATTTGTTCCTCCACCTTCGCCGCCTCCGGAAGCAGAGGAGCTCGGCAGAGCGGGCACGACTGCTGCCCGTGCTCCAACCACCGGTCAAGGCACCCGCGATGGAACACATGGCGACAGTTTGTCAGCCGCCGGACCTCCGCCTCCGCCTCGAACTCACACAGACACACCACGCAGCCGCTCCCTCCTCCTCCTTCCTCCTCTAACTCTCCCAGCCCACCGTACCGCACCGCCGGGAGGGCCTCCTGGATCCTCGCCGCCGACGGCTGGAATTGGCCGACGGCGTCTATGGCGCGGAGGAGGAGCCGCCGTAGGTAGCCGAGAAGCAGGACCACGTGGAGGAGAGCACTCGGCAGAAAAAGCGGCTGGTTGGGGTATCCGATCAGGAATCCCATTCTCAGGCACTACTCCGGCACTACTCCGGCTACCAGAAATCACAAGAGCATAAATTTGGGGTCTTTCTCCTCTTCTTCTCTCCTCGAGCTCAAGAACAAGGAGCCAGTCGGAAGTCCTCTCTGCCTCTGCATCCCCGCTCATGGCAATTTATACTGCAAAAAAGAGATGACCGCAAGAACAAGGGCAAATAATTATGCGGTCGTATTGCTTGTGTTAATATAAAATTAATTATCCAGTAATATAAAATTAACTTTCTTAAGTATTTGTTTTTTTTTCATTAGGGCCTCCGAATGTTAATATATATCATATCTTCAAAAAGCGTATATCACATGTTATATAGGCACATTCGTTTTAAAAATAAATTTGAGATGATCAAGAAAACAAAAAAAAAGATTTTAATTTTTAGAAATAAATGAATATTTATAGAGTTTTTTTTAATTTATATAAATGTACCGTTATATTGAAATTTATCGTTTTTGATTTTTTTCATAAAATCTATCATTCAAAGACCACGGTGAATTTATCATTTTTTGATTTTTTTTTTATTGAAATTTTTTTATATAAAATCTCACCATTCAAATACTTTTGAAATTTTCTTATTTTTTAGATTTTTTATAAAATATGTTCATTAATTACATTTAAAAAATTAAACTTACTAACATATAAATGTCAAAACACTTAGACTGTGTTTGATAGGGTGTAATCCACCCTATAATGTAATTAAGATTATATTACAAGTTGGATTTCTTTGTTTGGAATAAGTTTAAAATTGTAATATAATTTAATCTCGATTACAAAAGAGGTTGATGATTTATAATCTGGATTACAAAATAAAACCTCTGTAATCTGGATTACATTACAGCTTGTAAAGTCGTCGGCCGGGCGGCGACGGTCGTCGGTCGTCGATCGCCGGCGGTTCGCCGGTCGCCAGCCGCCGGCGGTTCGCCGGTTGTCGGCCGTCGGCCGCCGGCGGTCGCCGCCCGCCAGGCCGCCGGCCGCCGCCCGCCAGGCCGCCGGCCGCCGCCCGACGGCGGTCGCCGATCGTCGGTCGCCGGTCGGCGGCGGCCGGTCGGCGGCGATCGCCGGCCGGTCGATGGTCACCGGCCGACCGGCGGCGGTCGTCGGTCGTCAATCTTGATTACATTACATGATAGATTACCCCTCACCAAACAAAGGAATCCAACTTGTAATGGTTATCAAAGATTACATACAACTCATTACCAAACATAACAATGTAATCAAGATTATATTACATTACATTATAAACTTGATTACATTACAGACCCGATTACATTACCTCCTTACCAAACGTAGCCTTACTGATTATAAATACTAATGAGATTTTTTAATATCAATACATTAATATTAATATGAATGCGCTCGGCAGCCGTAGCCCTATAATCATTGCAGTACGACTACCTCTGAAACTAGAAGATCGTACGGTTGAGATTCTTTCAAAATCCTAAATTATTTGTTCATTAATTATAGTCGTCCACAAATTATCAATCAATTATGATGGTAACTGACTAACTGTCCATTCAAGGGCACCAATCAAGTAACCTAAGTCCATAGGAAGGTCATATTTTATTAAAATTAAAGCCGAATACTTATCATTTTAAATTCGATTTATGCTTTCATGAAATTTAATTTATAAATTGAGAGTGACACAAGGACCCGCATGCAAAACATGATTTTTCTGCATTTTTTTATAAATGTTTTGAAGGGGGAGAATCAACAGCTACTGCATGGACTTTTGTTTGCAGTCGCCGATATCGCAATCAATCGACGCGGTACGACATTTCGATCGCTCATTGTCATAAATAAATTCTCTGTCTCATATTCTTATCTGTACATATTAGAAATAAGAAAGACGTAAACATAATAATAATTCATCCTGTCGCAAAGTGAATTGAACGTCCTTACAATTGAGTGTACCTCCGGAGAGAACGAGATCGCTGAGGTGACTTAACGAGCTGGATCACCGCTAATCTGTAAGACAGAGACCGTTAAAACCCGTCAGAAAAAATCCCCGGTCAGGCATTTCGATGGTCAAGTCAGTACACGATGGTGGCGATGGAAAGCAATAGAACAGTACGAAATTTCACTATCGCGCGTACCTAGAAAATGCAGAGTGATGAGGGTTATATGACCGGGGAAGCTGATAGCCCCCTGCCCCGCCTGCTACTGGCTGTCATATAGCGAAGACAAGGTGATACATGCTCAGAGGTGGCAGGATAAAGTGACACATACTGTATTAAGGAAAGGGGCACTGTCAACTTAAGGGTTGGCGTCGTTGGGCGCCGCTCGGCCTGACATCAGAGTATGTGGTCGAGGTACGGGGAGACAGGATGTGGCAGGAAGATCAAAACCTCGGCGAGATATCCGTCACTTGGGATCAGGATGGCTTCAGTCCTGCGCCGACCCCGTACAACCTCTGGTACTCTGGTGTCAGGGAGTGGTTATGCCGACTGGGGCTGTAGCGACCCGCCTTCTCTGATTAGACGGATCGTTACTTTTGTCTACTTCTCGACTCTAATGCACGACTAAAAATGCGGAAATCTTTTTTTTTCTTTTTAATCTATCTAAGAATGATATTCTAACTTAAATAGTCATGCATGATACCATGTCACACTTTCTTTCTCAAAAACTCGTAAGAAAATACTTATTGAAACTTGCCTCACCCAATTCAGCTTACGGGTATCAGTCGACTGGTACTGTACCAGTCGACTGATAAGCCTGAAATCTGAAAATTCAGGTTTCGAAACTTGCTTCAAAAGCCCACCAAACATATAGTTTCGAGCCATATAAAATCATGACACCATTTCTATACTCTATACCAGTTTTCTAAACAATTTAGTCAATCAAAACGAATCCATAAACTTGAAATTAGGACTTTTGCGGAATTTAGCAAGTTATGAAAAATCTACATAGACTTTAAGCTAGAGTTTGTACCAAACTTAACTTCTAACCATTGAAACTCATCACACAAAATTCTGAAACATCCCTAAGGCATTATCAAATGAGAAAGCAACTTTTCTAAACATACTTAAGCAATAAAAACTTGATTCAAAGGGAAATTAATACTATCTTGGCACATGCATCTATTTCTCTAACAAAGTATCAATATTTCAAACTACTCACACTTCTACTCATCCAATGCAATCATAAGGATATGTATGCTAAATGAAATGACATGGAATCTTTACTCTAAGAAATTGAGCATGTAAAACTATCCAAAGCTTAAATGTTCGCTAAACTCCATAAAGCAAGAACTTGAAATTTGAATAAACTAAAACATTGTAATTCAAATAACTAAATTGTCTCGTCTCAAGAATCTCTCCAAAATCAGCCACCACACACACTTTACTCAGCACCGCCTCGTCGCCTTCCTTCAGAATTGCTTGCCTTTACCTTTATCTGCAGTAAGAGGAAATGCAACTAGTAAGCAAAAAGCTTAGTAAGTACTATCTAGCTCACAAAATCTCGAAATGTGCAAACATGCTTCTTGATCAATATGAAAATCATATGAGATACTTATATGCTTGAAAGAAAACCAAGAACATGTATAACTCAAAACATGCATACTCAAGCATTAATAAATCTCAATTTACTTTTCTTGACTCAACTTGAAACTTTAGCTATTCTTTAACTTTTTGAAAACTCTTTAAACTTTAGAAACTTTGCTAAAGCATATACTTGAAAATAATAATCACTTGGATCCACTGAAGACGTAAGTACCATCTCATGCGCGTTCCCTAAAAGGTTGGGGTAGCGAGCCACCAATCCTAATAGAGCAGACCTTGGTCTACCAGGGCCAAGACCTTGGAATTGGACACCTGGATTTCTTTAACGACGCCCTTGGACGTCGGGTACTGGCCTTAGAAAATAAAATAGCTTCTTTTTCTTTTCTTTCTTATCTGTAAATGCCTTGGCATTTTCTCGAGCACCTTGCGTGCTAAAATCCCTAAGTCTTGACTTTTGGGGATTTCTTAAGGCCTTGGCCTTTTCTTTTCTTATCTTTATCTTCTTTTTTCTTTTCTCATAACTTTCTTAGCCCCTAATCTCACATAGGGTGCTTAATCAAACTTATACAAGCATATAATAAACTAAGATTACATGCAAAAACTTAAACAAAAAGGAAATATCTCTTTTAAAAACTTTTAAGGGAAATTCTTGCGGAAAAACCGCCTCTTACTGCAGGTGAGCAGTACTTACTTTGATATCTTGGACTTACAACCAAGATTGACGTCTAGGGCTCGGGAGAAACTTGAGATCTCGGAGAATTCTTCGCGCCTACGCGTTCCTCTCGTCGCGGGGATCCCGAATATAGGAATATCTCTCGGAGGAGAACCTTGGCCGGCTCTCTTGGCCTTGGTGTTGGTTGGCGTCGCCCAAGAGAGGAGAGGGAGAGGAGTCGCGCGGCTAGGGTGAGGAAGAGAGAAACCAAAAATCCAATTTCCTCTCTTAACTTATCTATTTATACTATCTTAATAAAAAAAATCGTAACTACTCTATAACTATATTTCTCTCCATTTTTCATTGTGCTTGATACCCTAGCCCAGCCGGTCGCGCTCGCGCCTGGTCTCCTGGTGGTCGCGGGTTTGAACCCCCTGCTGCCCTTAAACGTTTTTCCTTTTTTAAATATACTAAACGGACTCGGAAAATTCCATAAAAATATTCTAAAAATCCCTAAAAATATCTAGAATATTTCTAAACCATTTTTAATAATTCTAAGGACTCTAAGAACTAAAAATGGGAATTTTGGGGCGTTACAGGGGCACTGAGTGATGAGGCCAGCTGAGGGCCTATGGGGGTGTCGACTGGGGGCACTGAGTGATGAGGACAGCTGAGGGCTTATGGGGGTGCCGACTGCGGGCATTGAGTAATACCTTCTCTGGTTCAGGCTTACCCCCGGAGTGTGGACCACCACGCGTCGGCGAGGAGCCAAACCTGGATGAGTCTTAGAGCCTGATCGTCCGACTCGGGGTCGGGCCGATACTAGAGAGTGCGAGTCATCACGTGTGAGTCCAGGGACCTGAGCCTGTTTGGCACCTATTCGACGAGCCACTACAGCCCACTAACCATCCTTCTCCTGACTGGGCACCAGACTGCCGGGCCAGGCTACACGCAAGCTGGCCCGGGATCATAAGCATCCCCTCAAGTTTAGTCGAAGGAGGCACGTAGTTCGACTGACTGGACTTCGAATCTGGACCGAGCCTGGCACGCCCCCAAGCATCTGGGCCTATTTTCTCACTAATTGCCTCCCCAACAGTCGGAGACTCGCATCCCCAAGCCATCTGCGCCTGCCCCTTGAAGGTCATGCCATCATCTGCTGCGAGTGTTCTATCTTACCTGCGCTCTGCCATTTTAGACACTACCCGAGTCTGATCAGCCGGCCTTGGCCGGGTCACACGTTTCTCCCAGTTGCTCATCGAACGATCGGTGCTCCTCGCCTATTCCCATAAGTGAGCCTTTCGCCTGCCGGTTATTCTTCATGCATTCGAAATTCCTTGTTGTTCTCCGCCGTTTTGAATACTGCTAGGGTTTTGCCAGCTGTTTCTCCTCGGCTTTCCTCCGGCGACTCCTCCCACCGGTTAGCTTCCCGTTTCCTTCTTATCCGATGGTCTCTTCTTCCTTGTCTCCTTCTCCTTCTCGACCTTGGTATTCTACTATGATAACTATCCTTACTGCCCACGACCTGGACCAAATACAATCGGACTTCTTAATCCCCGCCGATCACCGCCTACGCCTGCCTGAACCACACGCCCGACTGGATTCTGCCCCCTTGGGCTACATTGCTCTGTCCCGGGACCATCTACAAGCTGGTCTTCGTTTCCCCGTCCATCCTTTCCTTTCCGCCGTCTGCAACTACTTCCAAATTCCCTTACCTCAGCTAGCCCCCAACGCCATACGTCTGATGTGTGGCTCGGTTATCGTTTTTTCACTACTCCGGATTCCCCTGGAACTGGAGAACTTCCATTATCTCTTCTATCCCAAACAGCAAGAAGCGGACGACTTCTTCTTCCAAACCCGAGCCAAGCCTTCCTTCCTCCTGAACCTGCCTACTTCGAACAAGGGATGGAAAGAGCGTTACTTCTTCATTGGGCCCATCGCGGCCCCAGGCTGGCCCACGACTTGGGTCAAGGGACTTCCCGTTTCCGAGGCTCTCCCTCGACACTATCGCACTTCTGCAGCCTACTTGAACGTCACCGCCGAGCTGAAGGACAGACACTTCTACGACGGACTTCTGCTAAAGGAGGGGATTCTCTCCGCCTTTGGTCTTAGCCCGAGTCCTGCCCCTTTTCTATCTGCCGTTGGTAAGTCTTCCAATGTATTCCAGGCATATCCTTAGCTATGTACGAGCTTATCTCTTCTTCACAATTTCCATGCTGCTGTCTACAGCTCTGAAGGGAGGCTTCAGGCTAGATGAGGTTGAGCTACAGACTCGGGTCGCCTCCGTGTTGGCCGCTAAAGGAGGCCTTCTGGAGGAGGACGCTTTGGCAAACCCGCCTCCGCCCGGACTGGAGTCAGCTCCTGTCACCTCCGAGGCCGCCCCGTCTACAACCGTCAAACCGTGCATTCCTTCCAAACGCCGACGAGCATCTTCCCTGCCTAAGGGCTCATCTCATCCTTCCTCCAGCAAACAGCTGGAGAAAAAGAAGAAGAAAAAGAGGAGAGAAGCCCCCGAGCCAGAAGCCCTCTCTGCTTCCATGGCCATCGTTCCCTTTGTGGCCTCTGCTGTTGATTCCCTTGTCGTCATTCCTGTTGAAGACTCCCCCATTCTCCTGCCCGCAATTACCCCTGCCCTTGACCCCACCATTGATGCTGCGGCTAATCCTCCTATCATCGCCTTGCCAGCCGACCCTTCTGCCACCTCCAATACTTCCGATACGTTGGTGTTCGACCGATCGGGAGTCCCTTCTGCTGAGGGTCCGACTGAGGACCCAATGATGCACCTCTTGGTGCCCACTTGAGCGAACCGTCACCTGAAGATGCCCTCGGGCGAGCTACCCGAGCAACACCAGGATCTGCACCTGTATGGGTCAGTAGCCGACCGCTATGCATAGGGGTTCGAGGAGTCCTACTTTCAGGGATCCCGTAACAAAGCTGATGCCTTTTTCCTTAAGGCCACTCAGGTATGTACAGACGAACTAGGTCTTCTACTACACCCTTTATTTCTGATTTCTAAGACCGGTGTTCCTTTTGCAGTTCGTAGGAGACTGCCATGGCGTCTCTATGTCTTTCCTAGCCCATAGCTCAGCGCAGGCTAAGGCCGAGAGGGAGGTGAAGTGCCTGCAAACCCAATTGGCTCACTCCCAACTGGTTGCTGACAAGCCCACACTGAACCATCTACGAGATGAGGTTCGGGCTCTGCAAGATCAATTGGCTCGCTCGGAGGAGCAACTTGAAATGGCACGCGGCCAAGTCGAGATGGCACAACAGGCCACGTCCCAAACAAACATCCGGCTTTCCACTCTAAAGCACGCCGAGCGAAAAGCGCGAGCCCTCCAGGCTAAAACCCAGGCCGAGTTAGACCAGGCGAATTCTGAACTTCAGAAGGCGTCCATTGCCATCGACTCCTTTCGGGCCCAGCTGGAGACCAGAGACGCTGATGTTCTGGCCCAGTCACAAAGGATAACGGAGCTGTCCGCGGAGCTCTCCTCCAAGGACCAATTGTTGCAAGCTCAGAAGGAAGAGCTTGAGCAGCTACGAAAGGAGAGGTTCGAGTGGGAGGCCACCAGCTCCGAGCTGCTGGAGCTTCGCTCCCGTAGGGAAACCGAACACTCCGAGTGAGAGGCAGCTAGATCGGAGCTGACGACACTCCGATCTTACAAGGAGACCGAAGACTCCCGATTGGAAAAGTATAGGCTCGAGTGCATCAACGCTCCTACCCACATGGCCGAAATCGCCAGACGGTTTATGGATGTAATGATGCCGCAGGGGCTTAACATCGTCCGTCGACTCAGGTTTGATGGGTATTTGCTTCCTGATCTTCCTCCCACAGTAGTGCGGCTCGAGGACATGTGTGAGGACTTGCCTAACATGACCGATGAGCCATTCAAGTGAAGGTCAGGCCTTCTGTATTTTTTGCCTTTCTTTTTTGTGTACTTGTGAGGGTGATGGGTTCTGAGCTATGTAACATTTTTACCTTGCCGATTGGAACGTTTCCCTTCCCCTTCAAGCCTCTCAAGCTTGTTCCTTTTGTCAAGTTGTTAGCGATCCAAAGGATCATCAGGCGGAGCGCTCGACTCGGGATGATTCTTTACTGTGTAAACCGCTAAACTAGGGGACTTGCGGGCTGACCCTCCGGCGAGAGTTCGGCCACTCGGTTAAGTTGGAACCCGGGGAGCCTGAGTCGCCACGCGCCCGACCAGGGTCTGAACCAAGCACTTTACGGGAGCTGGCTTGTTCATGCAAGCTTAGTCGTTTGGTTGAGTCGGCACCCGGGGAACGTGGATCGCCACGCGGCCAACCGGAGCCTTAACCAGAGAATTTATGGGAGCTAGCCCATTTATGAAAATCTTTCTACGCCCGTCCCATCGGGGTGATTCTATCTCCGTTTCTGACAACTAGGTGATTGAACACAACGAGTGTGAAATGACGCATCGGGCAGTGAAACATCCATCACCGGTCGTGAATACCTCGGGCGACGAGCAGCCTTTACTCATTTACTCCCGCTTTAATACTTCTCAACGCTTCTCCCCGCATGATCGACCGTCCGATCGCACGATTTACCGAGGCCTTCTACGAACGGCCGAGATATTTTTCCTTCTCCTATATATAGGCGACCTCTGCCATCTACACTTTCAACCAAGAAAAACCAATGAAACCGAAATCCTCGTCGATCTTCCAGTGTCCCCCGACTCTTCTGAAGAAGCTTTTTCCTTGAGGGGGCTCTACGCTCTTTCGGATGATTCGTACTCCTCTCCCTCGGAGGATGTTGACCGGGAGTTTTCTGAGATGATGCTCCCTCTTGATTCACCTCCTCCGACCAAGATATTCAAACCCACCACCTCCCCCCGCGAGGGCGCTTCGCGTAAGGGGAAGGAACCACATAGCACTCCCGCTCCTCCCCGCCGAGCAAAGCGAGCCCGGGCGCTGGCTTCTGCAAAAGCTACTGCCGCGGCGCCCCCCGTCTTCCCCTGTGACCTTTCATCCGGGGCACACCCATCCTCTGCCTGACCCCGAGGTATCCCTCTCTCCGCCGACTCGTGAGCTTGCCGCTCCTCAGTCGAGAAGCTCCTCTCAAGTGCCCTCCCTTGCTAAGGGAGTTAATGTCTGCCCTCCTCCAACGAGCGCAGTCTCCCCGAGCACTACAACTCCCAGAGCTTCCTCTTCTTCAACCTCGTTGAGGAGGGGTTGGATGTCCGCGCCTGTGGGGGATCCAGAGGGAGGTGTCTCTACTGTTCTTCGCCATTCGATCCAGAGTGGTTCCGTACACCGATCGACTGGCAATACTGGCTCGACTATTGCTGGAGGGGCTACTATCAGATGCCTCCTATTTCAGCCAATGCCAGTCCGGGGAGGCTTATCGCTTGCATGCTCTTTGCCCTCTCCCAAACTATGGGCCCCCGTTGGTGAGGATGCTGCCGCTAGCTCTCCTGGGCCAGTCTCTCCCAATGCCGCTCCCCATGGTGTTGGGACTGGGTGCATGTTGACATGGATACGGGTTCGTAATTTAAAAAAATAATTACGTGCAGCGGAAGAATTAACATAAATAATTTCTCAAATTATTTTTAACCACATATCTAGCATGCAACCTTATGATGTGTGGACATGATCATAAATTAAAATTTTGCAAAAAGTAAACTAATTTACTCAATACCTCGCGTAACTCGAAGTAAGGGACGAGATCCAACCGTAGCGTCCCTTGGAAGCTCCGCCTCTATTCGCGTCCACGCCGAGTTCTCTTCGGGATGACTTCGCAAAGCCACGAGTTTCGTGCCGACAAGAACTACTAGATTCTCCAAAGGCACGACAAGAATATCAAGAGAGAGAGAGATGGAAACTAACCACCAAGTAACGGAATCAAGATTCCAGGGAAAGGAAGGAAGGAGTCGCGACCCACTTCTTCTTCTTCTTCTTCGGCGCCTTCTTGGTGGAGTTGGCTCACGGCAACCCTAGGAGGTGGTGCGCTGGCCCTAGGGGAGGGAAGGGGCGCCGGCCCTAGAGAGAGAAAGGGGCGCCGGAGAGAGAGGGAGAGAATAAGAGAGAGAGAGCTACTCTTGATTGCTTAATCATTGGAATTCAAGGCTTGCCTTGGTTCCTTTATATAGTAGCCTCTCCATCGCCAAGTCTCCCTTTTAACGGAATAAATTTTCATAAGAAATTTATCCTATAAATTTTCTTATGAATTATTCCGTTATGCCAAGTTTTATTATAACTAAATTTATAATAAAAACAAACACATCTCTCCTTTTAATTATGGAATAAAATTTACTAGAAATTTAATGTATAAATTTTTCTTATCATGGAAAAATCAATTCATAATTGATTTTATAAAATAAAATAAACCAATTCATGGTTCATTTTAATTTCCATAAAAAGAAAAAATTTCTATAAATTTCTTTATATAAATTTCTTTATATAAATTTTTTTATATGAATTTATTTATCCATAATTTTATAAAACAAATCGCGCTTGATTTATTTTATAATTTAAACCAAATAAATTGGTTTCCCTCCATGTGGTGGCCGGCCAAACCAAAGTGGGTGGGTACCCTCTTTGGCCGGCCACACCAAGCCAACTCCTCGCGAATTAAACTCATTTAATTCGCCCAATAAGCCTTCAAAAGACTTAGCCGTTTTAAGCTTCCGACGCGCCTCTGATAAATTCAGATTCGACTTATTTCTCTTGATCGGAAAATTCAATTTTCAACTCGTTTTAAATCCCTCGGATTACTCGTTGTGCGTGTGACTAAATAGGCTTTCGATTTATGTTGGCCGTCTATAATTAACCAATTATAGAACGATCATGAGTGACACCTAGTAGTACATCATGATCCCCAATTAATCGAAGATCAACGGTTGACCTCAGAAATAATTCTGAAACCCTTCAGCAGCTTTAATGAATCGTGCCTCATTCCCTTCACCATCTTATACCCACTTGGTTCAGGACACGGTCTATGTGTGTCAGTCCCCACTAGGCTGACTACGTCACACCTAACCCAAGTAATGTCTTTCTCGTCCAACGGATTCTAATTACTCTCATGTTTCTGAGAGATTCATACTCGGAACATGTGATGCTCTGGCCAGAGGCTTTGAGTAACAATCCGACGATAGGCCTTGGGTATACATCTCCTCGCAAGGAGTGGTGAATCCTTTGTAGGCTGTTCAAACATCTTCGGGCACTTCGGCTTATACCCAATCATCCTGGGTCCACACCTCCTTGGAGATGCTTGCTTAAGATGTCAAAGTATAAGTCTTCATGACCAAGATGACTTGAACACCGCAAGTCAAAGGAACATCGCACTTAAGCTGCAGTAAGAACTTCATTGACATGTCTATATGTAGACTACCATATGAAGTTTTACAGCCAGTCACTCCAATGAACTAGTTCCCTTAACTAGCATTCATGTTTATCTCCGGACATCCCAATGTCACCAGCCAGTGTGAATCAGCTGATTAGAGAATAACTCATGCTAGTCTCAACAGAATTGATAGTGTCCGTATTTATCAATTCATCGACTAGGGACAATTTCAATACTTCACAATTGCACATGTAGAGATAATCACTAGTTGTGAATTCATCACAAATTCTCTCATGCTGTGAATTGTATTGCGGACATTCAGTAAATAAGTTTAAGATCTCAATCAAATACACAAACATGTATACTCAAATAGTGAATATTCATTTATTAAAATAAATGATTACATTCATAAGGCGATTGCCTTAGGACACTTCTCTCACAATACTAACAAACTCCCACTTGGCCTAATGTCAATCGCTACGGTATCTAATACCACAGGCTCTAACATGACCCTCAAACTTACTTTGAGGCAAGGCCTTAGTTAAAGGATCCGCTAAATTCCTTTCAGTGGGAATTTTCTCAATTTGTATATCATTCCTACTTATAATCTCTCTGATCAGATGATAGCGGCGAAGCACGTGTTTGGATCGCTGATGAGACCTTGGTTCCTTTGCTTGTGCAATAGCTCCATTGTTGTCGCAGTAAACTGGCACTGCTTCATCAATGGTTGGAACCACACCAAGTTCGAAGACGAACTTCTTGATCCAGACTGCTTCCTTTGCTGCTTTCGAAGCTGCGATATATTCCGCTTCCGTGGTAGAATCCGCTACGGTGTCTTGTTTGGAACTCTTCCAACATATTGCGCCTCCATTCAAAGTAAATACGTATCCAGACTGAGATTTGGAATCATCCTTATCTGTCTGGAAACTGGCATCTGTATACCCACGTATTACCATATCTCCTTCTCCATATATTAGGAACACATCCTTAGTTCTTCTTAAGTACTTAAGGATTGTCTTGACAGCCGCCCAATGATCTATTCCTGGATCAGACTGGTATCTGCTCGTGACGCTCAGAGCATACGATACATCGGGCCTAGTACATAACATAGCATACATGATAGATCCTATCGCGGATGCATAAGGAATCTTATTCATGCAAATCCTCTCGTCTTCTGTGCGCGGACACATAGACTTTGAAAAGTTTATCCCATGCCTGATGGGAAGGTAACCTTTCTTGGATTCCGACATGCTAAACCTTTTTAGCACTCGGTCTATATATGTAGACTGCGAAAGACCAAGCAACCGTTTTGATCTATCTCTATAGATTCTAATCCCAAGGATATAGGTTGCTTCTCCCAGGTCTTTCATGGAGAAAGTTTTGGACAACCAAATTTTAACTGTCTGTAATACTGATATATCGTTTCCTATAAGTAATATGTCATCGACATATAATACTAGGAATACGACTGCACTCCCACTAACCTTCTTGTACACACAAGGTTCGTCAGGATTTTGTGAGAAATCAAACTCTTTGATTGTCTCATCAAAACGGATGTTCCAGCTCCTGGATGCTTGCTTCAGTCCATATATGGATCGTCGAAGCTTACATACTTTGGTTTTATCAACCGACGTGAAACCTTCAGGTTGTATCATGTATACATCCTTAAGCAGGTTTCCATTAAGGAAAGCTGTTTTCACATCCATTTGCCATATCTCATAATCATAATGAGCTGCTATGGCTAGGAGCATCCGAATGGATTTAAGCATAGCTACTGGCGAATAGGTTTCGTCATAATCAATTCCTTGTTTCTGACGATATCCTTTTGCCACTAGTCTAGCCTTAAAGGTAACAACATTACCTTCCATGTCGGTTTTTTTCTTGAAAACCCACTTGCACCCTATGGGCTTAATCCCTTCAGGTGGGTTAACCAAGTCCCATACTTGATTTTCGTACATGGAATCCATTTCCGTCTTCATGGCTTCAAGTCATTTGTCCCTTTCTGAACTTTTCAGAACATCTTCATAACTGATAGGTTCGTCATCGCTTATGAGTAACACGTCGTTCGATTCACTTATGAGAAATTCGTATCTCTCTGGAATATTGCGTGTCCTATCGGACCTACGAAGAGGTGGTGTTGCATTAGGTTCAACTGATAGCTCATCATTATGAGTTATTAGTTGTGGGTCTAGACTAGGTGTCTCTGTAATGTCTATTGGAGTTTCTTGAACTTCATCAAGTTCAATGCCACTCCCACTGTTTTCTTGTAAAAGAAATTCTTTTTCCAGAAATGCAGCATGCCTTGAAACAAACACCTTTTGTTCCAAGGGATGATAGAATTGGTAACCCTTCGTTTCCTTAGGGTATCCAACAAATAGACATTTATCAGACTTAGCATCCAATTTGTCTGATACAGTCCGCTTCACATTAGCAGGACAACCCCATATTTTAAGGTGAGTTAAATGAGGTTTCTTACTATTCCACGTCTCATATGGAGTAGTAGAGACTACCTTGCTCGGGACTCTGTTTAGCAAGTAAACAGCTGTCTTAAGTGCATAGCCCCAAAAGGATTTTGGAAGAGTTGCATGGTTTATCATAGATATAACCATGTCCATCAAGGTTCGGTTACGTCTCTCAGATACACCATTATGCTGTGGTGTATATGGCGAAGTCCATTGAGACAATATCCCATTGTCCCTAAGATAATCTTGAAACTCTTGACTTAAGTATTCACCACCCCGATCGGATCGAAGTATCTTAATACTTTTGTCAAGCTGTTTCTCTACTTCATTTCTGAACTCTTTGAATTTCTCAAAAGCTTCATATTTGTGTTTCATCAAGAACACATACCCGAATCGTGAGTGATCATCGATAAAGGTAATGAAGTAGCTATAGCCTCCTTGTGCAAGAGTTGACATTGGTCCACATACATCAGTATGTATTAGACCAAGCAATTCTCCAACTGGATTACCTTTTCCGAAAAAGGGTAATTTGGCCATCTTGCCTTTTAAGCATGATTCACATGTATCAAATGAACCGGGTTCAAATGATTCCAGAATACCACATCGGTGTAATTTGGTCATGCGTTTCTTACTTACATGGCCAAGACGATAATGCCACGTATAGGAGTCTATTCGATTATCTATTCGAGCACGTTTGTTGATAACTTCGATATTGAAAACGTCACCGGATAAATCTAACATGTACATACCATTGCACAAAGTTCCGGTCCCATAAAGAACACCATTTAAAGTTATGTAACAACAATTGTTACTAAAAGTTAAATGATAACCCTTTTCATTCAAGCATGAAATAGATACAATGTTCTTTATTAATGAAGGAACAAAATAACAATTATCCAATTCTAAGACACGTCCAATAGGGAGCTTTAGGAAATATGTTCCGATGGCAACAGCAGCAATCTTTGCTCCATTTCCAACTTGCAAATTCGCTTCTCCCTTGACAAGTCTTCTTCTATTCCTTAGCCCATGTATGTCATTACATATATGTGAGCTACACCCAGTATCAAGTACCCAGGTGTTTGAGGAAATAGAGTGACATTCAATAACGAAGATACTTGAAGAGGATGGGGCATCAGATGCCTTCTCTTTCAAGGACTCAAGATAAACCTTGCAGTTTCTTTGCCAGTGACCCTCCTTGCCATAGTGATGGCAAGTGCCTTTTAGGGTATTTTCAGTCTTTTTGGCCTTTTTCTTCTTTCCCTTATTCTGTTCTTTGGCCTTCCTCTTAGAACCTTTCTTCGAGGAACCAACTAACAGTACCGTCTTTTGATCCTGCTTCACAGAAGGCTCTACAGTCTTCAGCAGGTTGAGCAACTCAGGAAACTGGTCTGGAGTTGCGTTTTCAGGAGGACGGTTAGGAAGTTGATCTTCAAGGACATAAGCAAGCTTCTCTGCCTTGAGGACTATCCTCAGGTTTCGAAGTCATTCCATGAAGTTTGGCCCAGTCAATTTATTGGTGTCCAAAATGGAACGCAAATTCAGAGAAGACATGATCGAGTGATTATCCTAGAAATACAAATTGAGCTTATATGAGAAGAATGATAAAGAATGCATCAACATACATTAATAAAATCCTATTTATTTTTCGAATTGAATAACCCTTTTTATCAATTCAGGAGATCGTAGGAACATCTCCAAATAGGTTGATATCCAACCATAGATAAGG
>JAGFNQ010000987.1:0-62619 GCA_024364735.1 Boesenbergia rotunda | reverse complement strand
TAAGATTCCTTATGCATCCGCGATAGGATCTATCATGTATGCTATGTTATGTACTAGGCCCGATGTATCGTATGCTCTGAGCGTCACGAGCAGATACCAGTCTGATCCAGGAATGGATCATTGGGCGGCTGTCAAGACAATCCTTAAGTACTTAAGAAGAACTAAGGATGTGTTCCTAATATATGGAGAAGGAGATATGGTAATACGTGGGTATACAGATGCCAGTTTCCAGACAGATAAGGATGACTCCAAATCTCAGTCTGGATACGTATTTACTTTGAATGGAGGCGCAATAAGTTGGAAGAGTTCCAAACAAGACACCGTAGCGGATTCTACCACGGAAGCGGAATATATTGCGCTTCGGAAGCAGCAAAGAAGCAGTCTGGATCAAGAAGTTTGTCTCGAACTTGGTGTGGTTCCAACCATTGATGAAGCATCCGGTTTACTGCGACAACAATGGAGCTATTGCACAAGCAAAGGAACCAAGGTCTCATCAGCGATCCAAACACGTGCTTCGCCGCTATCATCTGATCAGAGAGATTATAAGTAGGAATGATATACAAATTGAGAAAATTCCCACTGAAAGGAATTTAGCGGATCCTTTAACTAAGGCCTTGCCTCAAAGCAAGTTTGAGGGTCATGTTAGAGCCTGTGGTATTGGATACCGTAGCGATTGGCATTAGGCCAAGTGGGAGTTTGTTAGTATATGAGAGAAGTGTCCTAAGGCAATCGCCTTATGATTGTAATCATTTACTTTAATAAATGAATATTCACTATTTGAGTATACATGGTTGTGTATTTGATTGAGATCTTAAACTCATTTACTGAATGTCCGCAATACAATTCACAGCATGAGAGAATTTGTGATGAATTCACAACTAGTGATTATCTCTACATGTGCAATTGTGAAGTATTGAAATTGTCCCTAGTCGATGAATTGATAAATACGGACACTATCAATTCTGTTGAGACTAGCATGGGTTATTCTCTAATCAGCTGATTCTCACTGGCTGGTGACATTGGGATGTCCGGAGATAAACATGAATGCTAGTTAAGGGAACTAGTTCATTGGAGTGACTAGCTGTAAAACTTCATATGGTAATCTACATATAGATATGTCAATGAAGTTCTTACTGCAGCTTAAGTGCGATGTTCCTTTGACTTGCGGTGTTCAAGTCATCTTGGTCATGAGACTTATACTTTGACATCTTAAGCAAGCATCTCCAAGGAGGTGTGGACCCAGGATGATTGGGTATAAGCCGAAGTGCCCGAAGATGTTTGAACAGCCTACAAAGGATTCACCACTCCTTGCGAGGAGATGTATACCCAAGGCCTATCGTCGGATTGTTACTCGAAGCCTCTGGCCAGAGCATCACATGTTCAGAGTATGAATCTCTCAGAAACATGAGAGTAATTAGAATCCGTTGGACGAGAAAGACATTACTTGGGCTAGGTGTGACGTAGTCAGCCTAGTGGGGACTGACACACATAGACCGTGTCCTGAACCAAGTGGGTATAAGATGGTGAAGGGAATGAGGCACGATTCATTAGAGCTGCTGAAGGGTTTCAGAATTATTTCTGAGGTCAACCGTTGATCTTTCGATTAATTGGGGTCATGATGTACTACTAGGTGCCACTCATGATCGTTCTATAATTGGTTATTATAGACGGCCAACATAAATCGAAAGCCTATTTAGTCACACGCACTACGAGTAATCCGAGGGATTTAAAACGAGTTGAAAATTGATTTTCCGATCAAGAGAGATAAGTCGAATCTGAATTTTCAGAGACGCATCGGAAGCTTAAAATGGCTAAGTCTTTTGAAGGCTTATTGGACGAATTAAATGAGTTTAATTCGTAGGTGACGGCTTGGTTTGGCCGGCCAAAGAGGGTCCCCACCCTCTTTGGTTTGGCCGGCCACAATAAAAAGGGGATTCATGCAAATCCTCTCATCTTCTGTGTGGGACACATAGACTTTGAAAGGTGATCCCATGCCTGATGGGAAGGTAACCTTTCTTGGATTCCGACATGCTAAACCTTTTTACACTCGGTCTATATATGTAGACTGCGAAAGACCAAGCAACCGTTTTGATCTATCTCTATAGATTCTAATCCCAAGGATATAGGTTGCTTCTCCCAGGTCTTTTATGGAGAAAGTTTTGGACAACCAAATTTTAACCGACTGTAAGACTGATATATCGTTTCCTATAAGTAATATGCCATCGACATATAGCACTAGGAATACGACTGCACTCCCACTAACCTTCTTGTACACACAAGGTTCGTCAGGATTTTGTGAGAAATCAAACTCTTTGATTGTCTCATCAAAACGGATGTTCCAGCTCTTGGATGCTTGCTTCAGTCCATATATGGATCGTCGAAGCTTGCATATTTTGGTTTTGTCAACCGAGGTGAAACCTTCAGGTTGTATCATGTATACATCCTCAAGCAGGTTTCCATTAAGGAAAGCTGTTTTCACATCCTTTTGCCATATCTCATAATCATAATGAGATGCTATGGCCAGGAGCATTCGAATGGATTTAAGCATAGCTACTAGCGAATAGGTTTCGTCATAATCAATTCCTTGTTTCTGACGATATCCTTTTCCACTAATCTAGCCTTAAAGGTAACAACATTACCTTCCATGTCGGTTTTCTTCTTGAAAACCCACTTGCACCCTATGGGCTTAATCCCTTCAGGTGGGTTAACCAAGTCCCATACTTGGTTTTCGTACATGGAATCCATTTCCGACTTCATGGCTTCAAGCCATTTGTCCCTTTCTGAACTTTTCAGAACATCTTCATAACTGATAGGTTCGTCATCGCTTATGAGTAACACGTCGTTCGATTCACTTATGAGAAATCCGTATCTCTCTGGAATATTGCGTGTCCTATCAGACCTACGAAGAGGTGGTGTTGTTTTAGGTTCAACTGATAGCTCATCATTATGAGTTATTGGTTGTGGGTCTAGACTAGGTGTCTCTGTAATGTCTATTGGAGTTTCTTGAACTTCATCAAGTTCAATGCCACTCCCACTGTTTTCTTGTAAAAGAAATTCTTTTTCCAGAAATACAGCATGCCTTGAAACAAACACCTTTTGTTCCAAGGGATGATAGAATTGGTAACCCTTTGTTTCCTTAGGGTATCCAATAAATAGACATTTATCAGACTTAGCATCCAATTTGTCTGATACAGTCCGCTTCACATAAGCAGGACAACCCCATATCTTAAGGTGAGTTAAGTGAGGTTTCTTACTATTCCACGTCTCATATGGAGTAGTAGAGACTACCTTGGTCGGGACTCTGTTTAGCAAGTAAACAGCTGTCTTAAGCGCATAGCCCCAAAAGGATTTTGGAAGAGTTGCATGATTCATCATGGATCTAACCATGTCCATCAAGGTTCGGTTACGCCTCTCAGATACACCATTATGCTGTGGTGTATATGGCGGAGTCCATTGAGACAATATCCCATTGTCCCTAAGATAATCTTGAAACTCTTGACTTAAGTATTCACCACCCCGATCGGATCGAAGTATCTTAATACTTTTGCCAAGCTGTTTCTCTACTTCATTTCTGAACTCTTTGAATTTCTCAAAAGCTTCAGATTTGTGTTTCATCAAGAACACATACCCGAATCGTGAGTGATCATCGATAAAGGTAATGAAGTAGCTATAGCCTCCTTGTGCAAGAGTTGACATTGGTCCACATACATCAGTATGTATTAGACCAAGCAATTCTCCCACTGGATTACCTTTTCCGGAAAAGGGTAATTTGGCCATCTTGCCTTTTAAGCATGATTCGCATGTATCAAATGAACCGGGTTCAAATGATTCCAGAATTGCACATCGGTGTAATTTGGTCATGCGTTTCTTACTTACATGGCCAAGACGACAATGCCACGTATAGGAGTCTCTTCGATTATCTATTCGAGCACGTTTGTTGCTAACTTCGATATTGAAAACGTCACCGGATAAATCTAACGTATAGATACCATTGCACAAAGTTCCAGTCCCATAAAGAACGCCATTTAAAGTTATGTAACAACAATTGTTACTAAAAGTTAAATGATGACCCTTTTCATTCAAACATGAAATAGATACAATGTTCTTAATTAATGAAGGAACAAAATAACAATTATCCAATTCTAAGACACGTCAAGTAGGGAGCTTTAGCAAATATGTTCCAATGGCAACAACAGCAATCTTTGCTCCATTTCCAACTCGCAAATTTGCTTCTCCCTTGACGAGTCTTCTTCTATTCCTTAGCCCCTGTATGTCATTACATATATGTGAGCTACACCCAGTATCAAGTACCCAGGTATTTGAGAAAATAGAGTGGCATTCAATAACGAAGATACCTGAAGAGGATGAGGCATCGGATGCCTTCTTCTTCAACGACTCAAGATAAACCTTGCAGTTTCTTCGCCAATGACCCTCCTTGCCACAGTGATGGCAAGTGCCTTTTGGTGTCTTTTCAGTCTTTTTGGCTTTTTCTTCTTTCCCTTTTTCTGTTCTTTGGCCTTCCTCTTAGAACCTTTCTTCGAGGAACCAACTAACAGTACCGTCTTTTGATCCTGCTTCACAGAAGGCTCTATAGTCTTTAGCAGGTTGAGCAACTCAGGAATGGTAGTCTCCAGCTTGTTCATCCGATAGTTCATCACAAATTGTGAATAACTTTTGGGAAAACAATGCAGAATTAAGTCAATACTTAGTTCATGATCCATTACAAAACCGAGTGTGCTCAATCGCTCAATATACCCCAACATCTTCAACACAAACTGTGAAGCAGAAGTGTCTTCCTGCATCTTAGAGGTGAAGAGGAGTCTGGAGACCTGGAACCTTTCGGATCTCGCCTGCTCGTCAAATAACTCATGAAGATGGAAGATGATGGTATAAGCATCCATATGCTCATGTTGCTTTTGCAGCTCAGGTACCATAGTGGCTAGCATGATGCAACTCGCAAGTTCAGAATCGGTCACATGTTCCTGATAGGCCCCTAACTGGTCTGGAGTTGCATTTTCTGGAGGATGGTTGGGAAGTTGATCTTCAAGGACATAAGCAAGCTTCTCTGCCTTGAGGACTATCCTCAGGTTTCGAAGCCAGTCCATGAAGTTTGGCCCAGTCAGTTTATTGGTGTCCAAAATGGAACGCAAATTCAGAGAAGACATGATCGAGTGATTATCCTAGAAATACAAATTGAGCTTATGTGAGAAGAATGATAAAGAATGCATCAACATACATTAATTAAATCCTATTTATTTATCGAATTGAATAACCCTTTTTATCAATTCGGGAGATCGTATGAACATCTCCAAATAGAATGCATCAACTTAAGAGAAGGGACGGTCTCCTTTAGAAATAGTGGAAAATTGAGAATCATTGGTAGGGGCACCATTGAGGTATCTCCCACGATTTTCATACATAAGGTACTCTTAATTAAAGATATGAAGTTCAATTTACTTAGCGTGAGTCAATTATGTGATACGGGTTTTAGGGTCGAATTTCATGCTAAGAAGTGCATAATTAAACATAATGAATCAAATAATGTCATATTAGAAGGGTTTAGAGAGGCAAATTTATATTATCTTGATCTTGCCTATGCTACTAACAATGTTGCTAAGTGTTTCATGTCTAAAGAAGAAGAAGGGTGGTTGTGGCATCGAAGACTTGGACATGTAAACATGAGAAGCATTGAAAGAGTGGCCAAGGAAGAGTTGGTGAAGGGGCTACCAATGATCAAGTATAAGAAGACCAAATTGTGTGATGCATGCCAAGAGGGTAAGCAATCAAAATCATCACACAAAGGTAAAACCCTAACCACTACCTCTTTACCATTAGAGCTTTTACATATCGATTTATTTGATTGTCATAGTACTCCCTCACTTGTAGGGAGTAAATATTGTCTAGTCATAGTAGATGATTTTTCTAGATTTACATGGGTTTACTTTTTGAAACATAAGGATGATACCCTAGAGATTTTTATAGGATTTAGTAAAAGGGTAGAAAACAAAAAACATATCAAAATAAATTGAATTAGGAGTGATCACGGTGGAGAGTTCTAAAATGCAAGTTTCACATAATTTTGTGTTGAAAATGGATACAAGCATGAATTTTCATGCCGAATGACTCATCAACAAAATGAGGTAGTTGAGAGGAGAAACCAAGCCCTACAAGAAGCTTCTAGGACTATGCTTAATGCATATTCCCTTCCTAGCTACTTCTGGGCCGAAGCGGTTAACACCGCTTGTTATATTCAAAACCGGGTGTTGGTACATAGGTTTCTAAGGAAAACACCTTTTGAATTATGGAATGGGAGAGTACCACAAGTCCATTACTTTAGGGTCTTTGGATGTAAAGTTTACATCTTAAATACCAAAGATGACCTAAGAAAGTTTGAGTCAAAAGCCGATGAAGGAATTCTAGTAGGGTACTCATTAACTAGTAGAGGTTATCGAGTTTACAACAAGAGGACAAAAGTGATTGAGGAGTCCTCGAATGTTAAGTTTGATGAAACAACAAGTACCTACCCTAGAAAAGCCTCAATTGATAAGGATATGGAAGAAGTCCAACCCCTTGCCCAAAGAATCCAAGACCTACATTTGGAGGGCAATGATCAAGGGGGAGCTAGAAGTACCCTAGAGGATGAGGAAGAAGGAGTAAATGAACCCACAACCTCTAGGCCCTTGAGACATCACCACGATCACCCTATTGACCAAATAGTGGGTGATGTAACTCAAGGAGTAAGGACTAGGTCATATTTTAGGGATCAAACTAGTCAAATAGCTCTAATCTCTCAATTAGAACCCAAGTCTATTGATGAAGCGTTGGGAGATGTTGATTGGGTTTTAGCCATGCAAGAAGAGCTAAATCAATTTGAGAGGAGTGAAGTTTGGGAGTTGGTTCCTAGGCCCAATGATTGTACCATTGTAACCACAAGATGGGTCTTTAGGAACAAACTAGATGACCAAGGCAAAATCACTAGAAACAAAGCTAGATTGGTAGCTAGGGGGTTTAACCAAGTTGAGGGATTAGACTATGATGAGACTTATGCCCCCATAGCTAGATTAGAATCTATTAGAATTCTACTAGCCTACGCCTCTCACATGAGTTTCACACTTCACCAAATGGATGTGAAGTCGGCATTCCTTAATGGGATCATTAAGGAAGAGGTTTATGTAGAACAACCCCCGGGGTTTAAGGACCCTAATTATCCAAGACACATTTATAAATTAAGAAAAGTCTTATATGGATTGAAACAAGCTCCCCGGGCTTGGTATGAAAGGCTTTCCTCATTTCTAGTGTCTAAGGGGTTTAGGAGAGGAACAATTGACCCTACTTTGTTCCTAAAATCTAAGGACAAGGACATATTTTTTGCCCAAGTTTATGTAGACGATATCATTTTTGGGTCAACAAATAATGACTTCCTACAAGAATTCATCAAGTGTATGGAAGATGAATTTGAGATGAGTCTTGTAGGAGAACTAACCTTCTTTTTAGACCTTCAAGTTAAGCAAACTAATGAAGGTACATATGTCTTTCAAACCAAATATGCTAAGGAGATGTTAAAGAAATTTGGTTTAGAAAATACTAAGGTATCATCTACTCCCATAGGAACCAATGTGAAAATGGATAGTGACCTTGAAGGGAAAATGGTAGACTCTAAACAATATAGGAGTATGATTGGTAGCTTACTTTATCTAACGCTAGTAGACCCGACATACTCTTTGCGGTAGGTATGTGTGCAAGGTACCAATCTTGTGTAAAAGAGTCCCATTTGGTTGTAGTCAAGAGGATCTTAAGGTATGTCAAAGGTACCCTCAATGTCGGACTTTGGTATCCTAGAACCCCTAGTGTTGATTTAATTAGATACACCGACTCGGACTATGCGGGTTGTAAGCTAGATAGAAAGAGTACTAGTGGAGGGTGTTAATTCCTTGGGTCTTCTTTAGTTAGTTAGAATAGTAGGAAACAACCATGTGTTGCCCTATCAACAACGGAGGCAGAATATGTGGCAATGGGTGGGTGTGTTTCCCAACTCCTTTGGATCATGCACACCTTAGAGGATTATGAGTTACATTACACCAAGGTCAAAGTTTTGTGTGATAATGTAAGTACTTTCAACTAGACCAAAAATCCGGTTCACGACTCTAGGACAAAACACATTGAAGTGAAACATCACTTCATAAGAGACCATGTAACAAGGGGAGACATAGAATTACACTATGTTGAGTCAAAGTCAAACCTAGCCGACATCTTTACCAAGCCTCTTCCCGAATCGGAGTTTACATCCTTAAGAAGAGGCCTTGGAATGTGTTTTGTGGAAGTATAAGATGAACTTGGAGATATTAGCTTTAAAAAAGGGTGCTTGATCCATTAGGGTGATACATTTGGCTCACTTGTGCTTGTGGCACATTGTTGAACCATTAAAAGTATCAAAATATAAAAATTAGACTAACTATGGGAAAGGCAAGTGTTTAATCAATGGACACTTTGCCCAAAGATCATAGTTGGACATTTTAAACCATTGAAAATCATTTTATGTTTTATATAATTTGTCATGCTTTTGAATGTTTTATAATGGCAAAATTGGATTGTAAGTTTGGTAAAAATGTAATGGTTTTCAATGATTTTGGATTTTTATTAAAAGTCATGCATGTTTGAAATTTTAGATGACCTAATATTTTTCCTTGATAGAGTATATTATTTCAAACATGTATGTAAACTTTTACAATTTTTGAAATTTTCTGGAATTTTCTGGAAGTTTCTGAAATTCGGCAGAAATGTTGAAAATTCAGACTGATAGCGTATCAGTCGACTATCCCATGGGCAATCGACTGGCACGCTTGGTTTCGGATTTTGACACTTTCTTTCAGAAATCCAAATTTCTTTCTTTTGATGCCATAGGGTTGGGTTGCTTGGGCAATCATTTTGATGGTGTCAAAGGGGGAGAATCAGTGGTTTAAGTTAGAATTTTAACTTGGAATGGATGGTTTAAGATTTTCTTTCTCACTTTGACCTTGAATGATTAAAAATGGGGAGAAGACATGGATTAAGGGGGAGGTTACCTCTTAGATTTTAATATGTCTTACATTTTTAATGATGTTTAGTGTTAAGTGGAAACTTAAATTGAATTATAATTAGAATTGAAAATGGGGAGAAGACATGGATTAAGGGGGAGGTTACCTCTTAGGGCTACTATGTCTTATGCTTTTTTTAATTGTTATCTATTGTTATTACTGTTATTGGTTGTTATTTATCTCTAAACTTGAACATATTGCCACGCATCAAAAAGGGGGAGATTGTTGAGGCAATCGACCCTTAAATGATTGGAAGATCATGGTTTTGAGACGTGTGTGTGAATATGTTTAAGGTTAGAGTGTTATGTTATATTTGATGTGTGTGATTGAGTTTGCAGGACTTGGAGAATCACACATGGTGGACATATCCGAGGGACAAGAGTTGAGGGAGGAGAGCTCCAAGGGCAAGCCGGGAAGTTGACTTCAAGGGCACACATGAAGGGAGGCATGGAGGCAAGCCAAGGGAAGGCTCGCGTGCGCATCCGAGGGACGATAGCCAGAGGAAGAGGACTTCAAGAGGAAAGCCAAGGGAGCAGACCTAAAGGCTTACGTGAAGGAGAAGGTCCGGAGTGGCTGAAACTAAGCTTGGGACTAAGCTGAGAGGCAGGGCAGTCGACTGCCAAAACTCACAGAGAGTTTTCGGCCTCGGACCAGTCGACTGCCCCAAGGGCAGTCGACTGGTATACCCTGAAAACTAGCCATTGGTTAGCAATTAATGCTAGACCAGTCGACTGCCCTTGGGGCAGTCGACTGGTGCGGGGCTGGACAGACTGCGAGTTTGTCATGTTCGCCTATAAAAGGAGCACCTTTTAGCACATGAGCGGTACGGTTCCATACAGTGTCGAAGTGCTGCTCGTCTGAAGAGTGTTTTCTACTTCCTCTCACATTCTACTTCATTCTGTAAAGAGGAAGATCACCACTATAAAGGTTTCTCCACCTGAAGGAGGTTTTCATAGTGAAAGTGGTGCTCACGGCGTGGATCCTTGGATTAGTCACCCATCTGGGTAGATATCAAGTAACTCTTTTTGTTAGCATTGTACACTGTTTCTTTTGTATATTATTGTTCTGCTGCGCTAACAAAAATTGTAGAGATCAAAATCGAAAACATGCCATTCACCCCCCCCCCCTGCACGCCAAGACAATCCATCAGATAGGACTTTCCCAATCAAGTATCCGGTCCTCTCTTGACCTACTTGACTTATATGTCACACATTATAAAACATCGAAACTTAAGCTTGAGCCAACCCGAGCTTAGTGAAACTGGTCAACCTTAACCTAAGAATAATTGCACCAACAATCTCTCTAATAATATGTTAAGTTAGGCTAACCAACTTCTTTCTTCATTCGATGTCAAAGTATGAATGAGAGTTTCGTAACTTAAACCCTGCATTGTCCCCCTTTGACATACATCAAAAATCTTCTCCCAAAATTCAATCCTTTTAACCTCCAAACATCTCAATAAAAGTTTCATACCTTTCATTGTATCTAATGTTCTACCTTGAGCATTCAACCATCATTCTATAAATCTCCTTTCTTATCTAATTCATGGCTTTAAGGTGTATCTCCCTTCTCAAAGCATTATCTAACTTTTATCATTGCACAAACAATGTTTTAGAGTTCCTAAATGTTTAGAAAATTTCAAAATTGAAGTCATGAGGTTAGAAATTCAACAATGAATCTAAGCCGCCTACTTAACTCTAAATTAGTTCCCTTTAATCATTTCTTTCTCATTTTTATCAAGAAGTTAATCTTAAATACTTATTGATAGAGTTGGATAGCCTGGGGTAGGCACGTGGGATGAAGAAGCTGGGTGGCATGACACGTCGGGTCGAAGTGACCCTCCTTCCCGAGCCTCAGGACCCCCCCCCCTCGGGGAACATGCCCTGGGAGGATAGGTAGAAGACACTTTCCGGGATCCTTCCCGGGACCCGCCCCTCGGGGGGTGGGGTCCCGAGAGCACCTCAAGCATTCTAGCACCCGAGCTCACTCGGGTCAGAAGACCCCGAGCTCACCTCGGGGTAGCAGAGCCCGATTTAGCTTTGATCTCAAGCAATGTTCCTCCTCCCCCACCCCCCCTTTTTTTTGCTATGGATAAGTCTCACCGTCATAAGGAGTCATCACGACCCTTAAATGTCGCAACAGGCTATCTAGTAACCGACGAAAGAAGGGGGGCGTGGCATAAATCACGGAGGCGTGGCACTAAATGAGGAGATGCGCCCAGTCTACCGCCCCCGTATAAAAGGTAGTCCAACCCCTTCGGTAAGGGGGTTACGCTCTCTCAACTTTACACGCATTTTCCTTTCCTGCTGCCTTCAACCTCCAGTGATACACTAACTTGAGCGTTGGAGTGGACTCCGCCGGACTCCTTCCGACGTGTCTCCTAATGCTCGTGTTGAACTCGCAGGGCACGGAGTTCCTCCCCACCATAGCAACCTTCACGTGGGCAGAACCTCAGTGACTGGCCATCGTCGTCGACTCCTTCCAGAACAAATTTGGCGCTGTTTGTGGGCAACTACCAAAGCACCTGAAGGAACACCGATGACAGGACCAGAGGGACAACCCCTTCTCCTTACAAGAGAGGAACTCGATCGCTTAGTAGTCAACGCCATTAAAGAGGCGCTGGAGCAACACCAAGTCGAACAGGCTGCCTCGCAGCAAGGGAATCCTGCGAGGGAGGAGATCCCCAGAGTCTCCGTCACGCATTCACGGAGATCCGTCACCCCGGTGGGGCGACGGGACGAAGCAGCCCCAGACCCCAAAGAGAGTCTCCCGGAGACATTGAGAAGGCCCACTCGGTGGCCTCCAGCGCCCAGAGGCACGGAGAGGGACAAGGAAAGAGGGATGAACCCAAGACCTCCCACAAGGTTCCCGCTACACATTTCTCATCCGAGATTGTCGAAGACCACATGCCAAAGCAGTTCCGCGGGTCGGGGATCCACGATTATGATGGGAAGACGGATCCAGAAGATCACGTCTGCAAATTCGAAAATGCTGCACTCCTGCACCAGTATACTGACGGTGTGAAGTGTTTGGTGTTCTTAAACACCCTATCCGGAGTAGCTCAACGGTGGTTCCAGAGGCTGCCACATGGTTCCATCAATTCCTTCGCGGAGTTCAGGACAGCCTTCTTTCACCATTTCGCGAGCAGCCGTCGCTACAAGAAGACGACATTTAATTTATTCGCCCTCAAGCAGAAGCCTAAGGAACCACTGAAGGAGTACATCCAGAGGTTCAATCGGGTGACGCAAGATGTGCCCAGCGAAACATCAGAGATACTCGTCAGTGCCTGCACCCAAGGGCTCGCTGAAGGTGGCTTCCTCCGATCCTTGGTAAAGAAGCCCCCTGCCAGTTTCGATGATTTGCTGGGACGCTCTGGCAAGCATGTCAATGTGGAAGAAGTACAGTACGTATGTCGCAAAGATCTAGTCGGAGCCCCCCCCTCCGGCGGCTCCCCGATCAGACAGGAGGGAGCCCCAGCCCCAGCCCCAGCTCGGGGAAAAGACATTCACCCTGGGAAGTGTTAGGATCGTGACCGTCAAGCTAGAGTGGGGGTGAATAACTTCTTTCGATTTTCTTCCTACAATCATTAGTGCGCAGGCGGAATATACTAAATAAAACAAAAACTAACGAATAAGAACGACACACCGATGTACGTGGTTTGGAGATGATGCTCCTACTCCACGTCACTCCATAAGGTGGATGATCCCTAATCCGTCGGTGCATGATTGCCCAGAGCACCTCCGGCTAGATCTCATAGCTCCTTGTGTGTGGAGAAACCTCATCACAACTTCTGGACACTACCTGAGCAATAGAGGCTACTAACCAGTTCTATCCAAGCAGGTTTCACCATGGAAAATGGCCTTAAACGAGCCCCCTTGAATAGAGCTCGAAGTTGAAATGACCGTTACCAGTAGACTGCCCCAGGGGCAGTTGACTGGCCTCACATGAATTCGAATTTCACCACGTGTCCCTTCGAATTCCAGCCATATCAGTCGACTGCCCCAGGGGCAGTCGACTGGTCCTTCCCTAAGCCTAGGGTTACCCTTCCCGAGTACATTTCTCTCCGCACTCGAACCCTCCCGGCTTAGTTCCCGAGTACAATCACTCAACACGCGGATTCTCATGACCTGGTTGACTCTTCAAACAGCAGTCTCGATCTGTTGCCTTCACACCCTCTGCATCTTCAGCTCCCGTCCCTCAGATGCGCACACAAGCCCTCGGCTTGCCTCCATGTCATCCTTCATTCATGCCTCGAATTCCACATCTCTCAGCTCATCGTCTCTGCTCCAGCAGCCTCGATCTATCGCCTTCAAGCCTTCTTCAACTTTGGCCCTCGTCCCTCAGATGCGAACACAAGCCCACGACTTACCTCCATGCTATCCTTCACGTATGCCTTGAAGTCCGCTTCCCTCGGCTCATCGTCCCTGCTTCGTCCATGGTCCCTCGGATGCGCACACAAGCCCACGGCTTGCCTCCATGCCACCCTTCACCTAAAGACATCCAACCAAGTCTATGTGTACCTGCAAACCTGCACACACATATACACATATTAGAACACAATTAAATCCTAACTTAACCATATTGACACAGACATCAAAACCCATGATCCTCCAGATCATACTTGGATTGCCCCAACATTCTCCCCCGTTTTGATGTGTGACAATATATCTAAGTTAGGTAAAACAACAACAATTGAAAATCATAGACATAGCAACAAATAAGAGGCAACCCCCCCTTAACCTATGTCCTCCACATAATTTTCAATTCTTCACACCACCAAGTTTAGTTAAACCTAACCCAACACCACAAGTTCTCCCATGTCAAGTTAAACCTAACTTAACACCACACATTCTCCCCCTTTGACACCATCAAAAAGATTGCTCCAAGCAATCCTACCCCTAGTGCCAATGAGAACCCAAACTGTTTTTGAAGAACCCCTCAGAAATCACACACACAAAAGATCAGTCGACTGATCCAATATCAGTCGACAGGTACCCTCAAATCATAAACTTACCGAAACATCAGTCGACTGCCCCAAGGGCAGTCGACTGATATAGCCTTTTTCTGAATTTCCAACCCAAATTCAGAAACCCCTAGAAAAATCCATAAAATTCAAAAAAATGTAAAACTTTACAAGCATATTTGTTAGGATATAACCTGCCCTAGAAAAATATAGTTTTATGAAAAATACCAAATATGCTTGACTTTTGGTACAAACACCAATTCTTTCAAAATGAATCAATATGTATCAAGTTTCAAGCCTACATTTGTTCTATATGTTTGCCAAACCTATCCTAGACCATTTCAACCCTAGAATTGTTTCCAAAACTCCTCCCTTTCCTTTATATATTCTTAAGATGATACAACCTCCCCCTTCTTATTCCTTGTCTTTAGATACACATGCATTTATCAACCTTTTGTTACATTTCATGATATCAATAATGCATTATTTCAATCATCAAATCATGAGCTGAAAATTCATAAAAGCAATATAAAAACATGAATTCAAAGTTTCATACATAACTCAAAATAAGACACAAGGAAGTCACAAGGGTCATGGCCCCGAAGTTATCAAATATTACATAACCCAAAATAAGTGTTTGAGAGATAAATATAAAATCCAACCATACACTCTCAACACTAAAGTCATCAAGTCACCCAAAACTACTCGTCATCGCCTGGAGGAGGAGGAGGAGGAGGGGCCTGATACATCAGGTTCCAGCTCTGCATCATTGCGTACATCTCATCCTGCTGCCGCTGGAACCTCTGATAGAACTGCGTGAGGCCATGAACCTCCTCCTGAGTGGCAACCTGCTGCTGCTGAAATGTGTGGAAGTCCTCCCTCAGTCCATGAATGTCGGCCCATAGTAGAGAGAACTCCTCCTATGTAACTCTAGTAGTAGGCGCAACCTCCTCATCACAACTGGAAGAATCAGAACGCTGTCTCCAGACCATCTCCCTCTGTCGGCGCTCAATCCCTGCCAAGGACAGCTGTCGTGCTCCCACCTAATCGTAGTCCTTAGACAGATGACGCACCTGACCTCTAGTCGTGCGAATACCTCTAGACCCAAAGAACTCGGTCAAGATATGGAAGAAGGGCATGTAGATCTTGCCATTGTCACTATGTGAAAAGTGAACAATGGAGGCAAAGACATGTAGGGTGATGTCAATATCAATCGCCTCTCCAGCGCATACATCATTACCAAGTGAGGAAGCTAAATTTTCGACCTCCCCTTGGTAACGATGGGTAAGATGCAGTCTAAGACAATTTTATACAAAACATTGCTAAACAAACTCATGTTCTTAGCCTCAAAGATACGCTGTGTAATACACGGATGTCTGGTAAACTAATGATGATGGATTTGGTCTATGGTTACATTGGGGAAAGTGAAAGGCTCGATGACTTTTGAAAAATATGTAACCACATTGTTAGACGCCCTACACTCTAAAAATGAACTTATGATTGCAGCTGAAAAGGGAATGGTGACACCTGCCACCATGGACTCATAGGTCCCATCATCGGGACCAATGCATGTGAGGTTGGCATAAAACTCTTTACACATGTCGATATTAACATCATGCTGACAATACACCAATTGCACCAGACCAAAGTATGTGATCATCTCAGCAATATGGGGGGGGGGGGGGGGGTTTCTCTTGAAAATACGTTCGGTTAAGATACCGACAATTCATCAATACAAACTCATTATCTTCAAACCTCCATCGGTACTCCCCAGAACGGAACCGAGGTGCCTCAGGATCTACATGACCCTGTCGAGATGAACCCTCACCCATTTTCCTCTTTTGTGCCATTCTATAATGCAATCCCCATGCATGTACCAAGAATTACCCCATAACAAAGGAAACCAAGGAAAAAACCATGCAAAATGAGACAAATTAGTTCCAAATCACAAACTAAATGTGAAAAATGAACTACAAGTCGTTACCGTTTTCCTAGGCATTGCATGATGAACGTTGGTGGAGATTGACTTGAGAAGAGAGGAGTTTTCCTAGCCCTAGGTTTAGATCCGAGGTAGAGGGAGGCTAGGAAGGTGTTTCTAGAGCTTGAAAAGACTTTAGGGCACAGGGGGAGGTCGGAGAAGACGAAGACTCGCAGGGGGTGGCACCGAAAACCCTAGGTTTGGCCACCTCCGCGCTGCTGTTTTTCTTTTAAAACCTTGCATACCAGTCGACTACCCCAGGGCAGTCGACTAAGAAACTAAATCGAAAGTTCAGTCGACTGCCCCCAGGGCAATAGACTGGTAATTTTAAAATCTCAGTTTTTGACTTACACTAGATCAGTCGATTGGTTCTGAACTAGTCGACTGGCACCCTGATTTCAGCCCTTTGTCATAATTTCAGAAATGCCTAATTAATTCCATAAATTTTCAAAAAACCTGAAATTTAGTGGAGAGATTTGTGGAACCTATGTCTACTTGGGAAAAATACGTTTTCAAGTAAATTTACTCCCGATCCTAAGATCGGCACGAAATTCAAAACTACCTAAATAGTGTCATTGAAACTTAACTAGATGTTCTTGTTAGGATGTATACAGAAAGCATTGCTTTTAGTTAGGATACATCTACATTTTAAAAAGAGAATCAGATAATCACAAAGTGTATGTTTATATTAGTATGTGCACAAACTGTCTGATGCTTGGCATTATAGATAACATGGTGTGGTGTCGCACAGAAGATCATGTTATCAGGTTCCTTGCCGAAGCATAAGAAAGAGGCTCACAACCGAAGAAACTGCAAGGTTTATCTTGAGTCCTTGAAGAAGAAGGCATCCGATGCCCCATCCTCTTCAGGTATCTTCGTTATTGAATGCCACTCTATTTCCTCGGACACCTAGGTACTTGATACTGGGTATAGCTCACAAATATGTAATGACATACAGGGGCTAAGGAATAGAAAAAGACTCATCAAGGGAGTAGCAAATTTGCGAGTTGAAAATGGAGCAAAGATTGCTGTTGTTGCCATCGGAACATATTTACTAAAGCTCCCTACTGGACTTGTCTTAGAATTGGATAATTGTTATTTTGTTCCTTCGTTAATAAAGAACATTGTATCTATTTCATGCTTGAATGAAAAGGGTTATCATTTAACTTTTAGTAACAATTGCTATTACATAACTTTAAATGATGTTCTTTATGGGACCGGAACTTTATGCCATGGTATCTACACGTTAGATTTATCCGGTGACATTTTCAATATTGAAGTTAGCAACAAACGTGCTCGAATAGATAATCAAATAGACATTTATATGTGGCATTGTCGTCTTGGCCATGTAAGCAAGAAACGCATGACCAAATTACATCGATGTGGAATTTTGGAATCATTTGAACCTGGTTCATTTGATACATGCGAATCATGCTTAAAAGGCAAGATGACCAAATTACCCTTTTCTGAAAAAGGTAAACCTGTGGGAGAATTGCTTGGTCTAATACATACTCATGTATGTGGACCAATGTCAACTCTTGCACAAGGAGGCTATAGCTACTTCATTACCTTTATCGATAATCACTCACGATTCCGGTATGTGTTCTTAATGAAATACAAATCTAAAGCTTTTGAGAAATTCAAAGACTTCAGAAGTGAAGTAGAGAAACAGCTTGGCAAAAGTATTAAGATATTTCGATCTGATCGGGGTGGTGAATACTTAAGTCAAGAGTTTCAAGATTATCTTAGGGACAATAGGATATTGTCTCAATGGACTCCGCCATATACACCACAGTATAATGGTGTATCTGAGAGGCGTAACCGAACCTTGATCAACATGGTTAGATCTATGATGAATCACGCAACTCTTTCAAAATCCTTTTGGGGCTATGCGCTTAAGACAGCTGTTTACTTACTAAACAGATTCCTGACCAAAGTAGTCTCTACTACTCCATATGAGATGTGGAATAGTAAGAAACCTCATTTATCTCACCTAAAGATATGGGATTGTCCTGCTTATATATAGCAGACTGTATCAGACAAATTGGATGCTAAGTCTGATAAATGTCTATTTATTGGATACCCTAAGGAAACGAAGGGTTACCAATTCTATCATCCCTTGGAACAAAGGTGTTTGTTTCAAGGCGTGCTGTATTTCTAGAAAAAGAATTTCTTTTACATTAAAACAGCGGGAGTAGCATTGAACTGGAAGAAGTTCAAGAAACTCCAATAGACATTACAGAGATACCTAGTCTAGACCCACAACCAATAACTCATAATGATGAGCTAACAGTTGAACCTAAAACAACACCACTTCTTCGTAGGTCTGATAGGACACGCAATATTCCAGAGAGATACGGATTTCTCATAAGTGAATCGGACGACGTGTTACTCATTAACGATGACGAACCTATCAGCTATGAAGATGTTCTGAAAAATTCAGAAAGGGATAAATGGCTTGAAGCCATGAAGTCGAAAATGAATTCCATGTACAAAAATCAAGTATGGGATTTGGTTAACCCACCTGAAAGGATTAAGCCCATAGGGTGCAAGTGGGTTTTCAAGAAGAAAATTGACATGGAAGGTAATGTTGTTACCTTTAAGGCTAGATTAGTGGCAAAAGGATATCGTCAGAAACAAGGAATTGATTATGACGAAACCTATTCGCCAGTAGCTATGCTTAAATCCATTCGGATGCTCCTGGTCATAGCAGCTCATTATGATTATGAGATATGACAAATGGATGCGAAAACAGTTTTCCTTAATGGAAACCTGCTTGAGGATGTATACATGATACAACCTGAAGGTTTCACATCGGTTAATAAAACCAAAGTATGCAAGCTTCGACGATCCATATATAGACTAAAGCAAGCATCCAGGAGCTGGAACATCCGTTCTGATGAGACAATCAAAGAGTTTGATTTCTCACAAAATCTTGAAGAACCTTGTGTGTACAAGAAGGTTAGTGGGAGTGCAGTAGTATTCCTAGTGTTATATATCGATGACATATTACTTATAGGAAACAATATATCAGTCTTACAGTTAGTTAAAATTTGGTTGTCCAAAACATTCTCCATGAAAGACCTGGGAGAAGCAACCTATATCCTTGGGATTAGAATCTATAGAGATAGATCAAAACGGTTATTTGGTCTTTCGTAGTCTACATATATAGACCGAGTGCTAGAAAGGTTTAGCATGTCGGAATCCAAGAAAGGTTACCTTCCCATCAGGCATGGGATCAACCTTTCGAAGTCTATGTGTTCGCGCACAGAAGACGGGAGGATTTGCATGAATAAGATTCCTTATGCATCCGCGATAGGATCTATCATGTATGCTATGTTATGTACTAGGCTCGATGTATCGTATGCTCTGAGCGTCACAAGCAGATACCAGTCTTATCCAGGAATGGATCATTGGGCGGCTGTCAAGACAATCCTCAAGTACTTAAGAAACACTAAGGATGTGTTCCTAATATATGGAGAAGGTGATATGGTAATACGTGGGTATACAGATGTCAGTTTCCAGACAGATAAGGATGACTCAAAATCTCAGTCCGGATACGTATTTATTTTGAATGGAGGCGCAATAAGTTGGAAGAGTTCCATGCAAGACACCGTAGCGGATTGTACCACGGAAGCGGAATATATTGCAGCTTCGGAAGCAGCAAAGGAAGCAGTTTGGATCAAGAAGTTTGTCTCAGAACTTGGTGTGGTTCCAACCATTGATGAACCAATATCGGTTTACTGCGACAACAATGGAGCTATTGCACAAGCAAAGGAACCAAGGTCTTATCAGCGATCCAAACATGTGCTTCACCGCTATCATCTGATCAGAGAGATTATAAGTAGGAATGATATACAAATTGAGAAAATTCCCACTGAAAAAAATATAGTGGATCCTTTAACTAAGGTCTTGCCTCAAAGCAAGTTTGAGGGTCATGTTAGAGCCTATGGTATTGGGTACCGTAGCGATTGGCATTAGGCCAAGTGGGATTTTGTTAGTGATATGAGAGAAGTGTCCTAAGGCAATCGCCTTATGATTGTAATCATTTATTCTAATAAATGAATATTCACTATTTGAGTATACATGATTGTGTATTTAATTGAGATCTTAAACTCATTTACTGAATGTCCGCAATACAATTTACAGCATGAGAGAATTTGTGATCAATTCACAACTAGTGATTATCTCTACATGTGCAATTGTGAAGTATTGAAATTGTCCCTAGTCGATGAATTGATAAATACGGACACTATCAATTCGGTTGAGACTAGCATGGGTTATTCTCTAATCAGCTGATTCTCACTGGCTGGTGACATTGAGATGTCCGGAGATAAACATGAATGCTAGTTAAGGGAACTAGTTCATCGGAGTGACTGGCTGTAAAACTTCATATGGTAGTCTACATATAGATATGTCAGTGAAGTTCTTACTGCAGCTTAAGTGTGATGTTCCTTTGACTTGCGGTGTTCAAGTCATCTTGGTCATGGAGACTTATACTTTGACATCTTAAGCAAGTGTCTCCAAGGAGGTGTGGACCCAGGATGATTGGGTATAAGCCGAAGTACCCGAAGATGTTTAAACAGCCTACAAAGGATTCACCACTCCTTGCGAGGAGATGTATACCCGAGGCCTATCGTCGTATTGTTACTCGAAGCCTCTAGCTAGAGCATGACATGTTCAGAGTATGAATCTCTTAAATACATGAGAGTAATTAGAATCCGTAGGACGAGAAAGTGTTACTTGGACTAGGTGTGACGTAGTCAGCCTAGAGGGGACTGACACACATAGACCATATCCTGAACCAACTGGGTATAAGATGGTGAAGGGAATGGGGCACGATTCATTATAGCTGCTGAAGGGTTTCAGAATTGTTTCTGAGGTCAACCGTTGATCTTTCAATTAATTGGGGATCATGATGTACTACTAGGTGCCACTCATGATCGTTATATAATTGATTAATTATAGATGGCCAACATAAATCGAAAGCCTATTTAGTCTCACGCACTATGAGTAATCTGAGGGATTCAAAATGAGTTAAAAATTGGATTTTCCAATCAAGAGTGATTAAGTTTGGTTGAGCCAAACGATAAGTCGAATTTGAATTTTTCATAGACGCATCGGAAGCATAAAATGGCTAAGTCTTTTGAAGACTTAATAGATGAATTAAATAAGTTTAATTCATTGGGGCTTGGCTTGGATGGGCCGGCCAAAGAGGGCCTCCATCCTCTTTGCTTGGTCGGCCACAACAAAGGGAGAGAACCAAGTTTTTGTTTCAATTTATAAAATAAACCAAGAGTGGTTTGTTTTATAAAATTATGGATGATATAAATTTTTATATAATAAACCAAGGTTTGGTTTATTTTTCATGGAAATTAAAATGAACCATGGATTGGTTTATTTTATAAAATCAATCATGGATTGATTTACCATGATAAGAAAATTTATTCCATAAGAGAGGAGAGACTTGATTGATTTTTATCATGAATTAAAATATGATTTTAACCATGATATAAAATCAAACTTGGCATGATGGAATAAGTTATTCCATATTTGAGAGGCTTGATGGTTGAGAGGCCACTATATAAAGGACCCAAGGCAAGGCTTGGGTAATAATCATAGAAATGAAGGCATAGGCTCTCTCCCTATCTTTCTCTCCTTCTCTTCTCCCCTTCTTGCTGTGCGCCAACCAACCCCAAGAAGGAGCACCAGCCAACCATCCTTTTGTGGTTAGTCATCCGACTTCTCTCTTGGTTTTTCTCGTCACGTTCTCGGAGAATCTAGTAGTTCTCGAGAACACGAAACTCGTGGCTTTGCGAAGTCATCCCGAAGATACTCGGCGTGGACGCGAATAGAGGCGGAGCTTCCAAGGGACGCTTACGGTTGGATCTCGTCCCTTCCTTCGAGTTACACGAGATAATACGTAAATTAGTTTATGTTTCTGTAAAATTTTAAATATATGATCATGTCTACACAAGATGAAATTTCATGCTTAGATGTGTGGTTAAATAATTAGAGAAATTATTTATGCTAAATCTTCCGCTACACGTAATTAATTTTAAAATTACGAACCCGCATCCATGTCAACATGCACCCGGTCCTAACAGGGAGGAAGAAGGCTTGGTGTGCCGGCGAGAGGGCCTGCCTTTTGGTGTTTGTCACCGGAAAAAGGAGGAGCCACGTGGAGTTCTTCTTCCTTGTGGATCAATGACCGCGAGATACGAAGAGGATAGAGAGGTTGGTGGGGCTGTGGTGAAGGAGAGGAACTCATCCTCTTGGCTTCATCACCTCCTTCTTGGAAGGGTGCCGGTGGCAAGCCAAACCCTAGCTCTAGGGTTTGGTGTTCAGCGCAAAGCAAGGAGGAAAAGGAAGGATTGATTGTAGGCCTTGGTGACTCCAAGACTTGGTAGATCGTCACCCACACGACGTCCGAGAGGGGAGGGTCATAAGGTAGAAGACTGCGAGGTAAACGGCGAGGTATAACTCTCCTGAGCTTCGTTTTTCTTATCGTATGTTTTAATTGTGCCATGTTTTACTTATCTCGTCATTTCATGCATGTTAGTTAATTATTTTGATTCGTGATCATAGATAATAATTAATTAACTGGACCTCGAAGATAAACACAAAAACCGGCGATCCAATCGTCGTCTTTTTCGCAGTTAATTAATCCGGAAAGTTACAAGGCCTTAACCTCGGTTTTGGCTATGTTATAACTTGGATTAATTAACACGACGACGAGTCGGTCCTTAGAGGGATAGGTCTCTATTCGGATTAAATTTTTAATCCGTAGACATAGAGAGGTCTCTCAGATATGACCCCGTGGTTGTCTTGGAAACTGCCAAGCCATACCTTCAGTTCTAACTTTGATCTCTTCTTGATGCCTCTTCTCATACTCAACCACAATACATTTCTGGCACTTATTTATATGACATCTACATATTAAAAATCAATTTTCGGATTATATGAGTCTATTTTCATCTCTTTCTCCACAAACCTCCTTTTAATGTGTCAATTTTCTAGTATTAAGACTCACACTAGCCTTCCAAATCCTTTGGCACATTCCATAGTCCATCTAATCTCCTAGGAGGAATCCTCTTGGGATCCATCGACCATGGATCCCATTTTGACTTCTAGAGCTCTCCCTTGAGCTCCTAGCCCTAGTCACCTCCCTAGGTGACTCATTTACAAAGGCAAGGCCACACCGGTGTACCTCCAGTGCTTCTTGACTTACAACCCTTGCTTCCTTAACTTTCCACACCTTGTCCTTGGTTGACTTATTCTTTTCTCCTCTAAATGGTTTTTCCTTGCCATTCTTGGTCTTTGCTTTGCTATAGTCATATGACACCTTACCATATGCCTTTTTACTATCATTTGACCCCCTAGATTGGTATCCTAGTCCCGACCTACCATTTCTAAGATGTTGATCATTTGGTACCATGCTTAATCCCTTTGATCTCCTAATGAGTTTATTTAGATTCTTTTCTAACTTATCAAGCTTTGCCCTTAAAGATTGATTTTCCTTCTCTAGGTTCCTAACCTTAGTATCCCCATGATCATTTTGATCATTCCTAGATCTTCCCATTTTTCTAGGCATGTGTCTTCCTTTCTTAGGGTTAATGTCTTGGTCCTTAGGTCTAAAAGCCCCGAATTTATCTTGAACCATGGATTCTTTAGAATTTTGGCACGCAATGTTATTTTCTATTTTTATAATGATACTTGAAACCAAAATTACGCATAGGCAAGCAATCATTAATATTTCTAGTACTCATAAAAGCATTTGAAGCATACATAAAGTTAGGGATTACCTCCCTTACCCTTGTAGCTCCCCTTGACGTGAGCTTTGTTGGGACCGGGTGCATGTCGACAAGGATACGAGTTCGTAAAATTTAAAATTTTTACGTGCAGCGGAAGAGTTTGCATAAAATAATTTCCTAAATTATTTTAACTTCGTATCTAGCATGCAACCTTATGGTGTATCGACATAATCATGAAATAAAAGTTTGCGGAAAAGTAAACTAATTTACTTTTATACCTCGCGTAACTTGAAGAAAGGGACGAGATCCAACCGTAGCGTCCCTTGGAAGCTTCGCCTCTATTCGCGTCCACGCCGAGTTTTCTTCGGGATGACTTCGCAGAGTCACGAGTTTCGTGCCGACGAGAACTACTAGATTCTCGGAAGGCACTACTAGAAGAATAAGAGAGGAAAGGTAGGAAACTAACCAACGAAGTAACGGAATCGTATTCCGGGAAGAGAGGAGTCGCTATCCGCTTCTTCTTCTTCGTGTTCGGGTTTCTTCTTCTCCTTGCTTGCTCACGCCAACCTCTAGGAGAGGTGTGATTTGCGTCGGCCCTAGATAGGAAGAAGGTGGCCAAGGTGGCCGGCCCTAGGTCTTCTAGTGGGCGCCGGCCCTAATGGGAAGGAGAAGAGGAGAAGAGAATAGAAGAGAGAGAGAGGGAGAGCTCTATGATTCAATTACTTGAATTGGAATTAAGGGCTAGCCTTTGGTTCCTTTATATAGTAGCAACTCCTTTGCTAAGTCTCCCTCTAAACTGAATTAACGGAATTAGTTATAAGAAATTTATCTTATAAATTTTCTTATTGCTTATTCCCTTTAAGCCTAGTCTTATTATAACCATTTATAATAAAACAAATTAGTTATCATAAGAAATTTATTCTATAAATTTTTTTATGAATTTTATTATAACTAACTTTATAATAAAACTAATTATTTATCATAAGAAATTTATCCTATAAATTCTTATGAATTAATTCCGTTTAAACCAAGTCTTTATTATAAACTAATTTATAATAAAAACTAATTCTTCTTCTCTTTAAATTATGGAATAAATTTTATAAGAAATTTATAAACTTTCTTATTATGGAAAAATCAATTCATAATTGATTTTATAAAATTAAAATAAACCCAATTCACGGATTATTTTAACTTCCATAAAAAGAATAAATTTCTACAAATTTATTTATATAAATTTCTTTATACAAATTTATTTATCCATAATTTATAAAATAAATCGTACTAGATTTATTTAATTAATTAAACCAATTAAATTGGTTTATTCTCCCTTTGTTGGCCGGCCACTAACAAGAGGGTGGATACCCTCTTTAGTTGGCCAAAACAACCCGAACCGTTCGCGAATTAAACTCATTTAATTCGCCCAAAAAGCCTTCAAAAGACTTAACCATTTTTAGCTTCCATTGCGCCTCTGATTAACTCAGATTCGACTTATCCCTCTTGATCGGAAAATCCAATTTTCAACTCGTTTTAAATCCCTCGGATTACTCGTAGTGCGTGTGACTAAATAGGCTTTCGATTTATGTTGGCCGTCTATAATCAACAAATTATAGAACGATCATGAGTGGCACCTAGTAGTACATCATGATCCCCAATTAATCGAAAGATCAACGGTTTGACCCCAGAAGAAATTATTCTGAAACCCTTCAGCAGCTCTAATGAATCGTGCCCCATTCCCTTCACCACCTTATACCCACTTGGTTCAGGACATGGTCAATGGTGTCAGTCCCCACTAGGCTGACTACGTCACGCCTAGCCCAAGTAATGTCTTACTCGTCCTTTGGATTTCTAATTACTCTCATGTATTTTAGAGACTCTCACTCTAAACATGATATGCTCTGGCCAGAGGCTTTGAGTAACAATCCGACGATAGGCCTGAGTATACATCTCCTCGCAAGGAGTGGTGAATCCTTTGTAGGCTGTTCAAACATCTTCGGGCACTTTGGCTTATACCCGATCATCCTGGGTCCACACCTCCTTGGAGATGCTTGCTTAAGATGTCAAAGTATAAGTCTCCATGACCAAGATGACTTGAACACCGCAAGTCAAAGGAACATCGCACTTAAGCCGCAGTAAGATCTTCATTGACATATCTACATGTAGATTCCCATATGAAGTCTTACAGCTAGTCACTCCAATGAACTAGTTCCCTTAACTAGCATCCATGTTTATCTCCGGACATCCCAATGTCACCAGCCAGTGAGAATCAGCTGATTAGAGAATAACCCATCCTAGTCTCAACAGAATTGATAGTGTCCGTTTTTATCAATTCATTGACTAGGGATATTTTCAATACTTCACATTTGCGCATTTAGAGATAATCACTAGTTGTGATCTCATCACAAATTCTCTTATGCTGTGAGTTGTATTGCGGACATTCAGTAGATGAGTTTAAGATCCCAATCAAATACACAAGCATGTATACTCAAATAGTGAATTATCATTTATTAATATAAATGTTTTACAATCATAAGGCGATTGCCTTAGGACACTTCTCTCATATCACTAACAAGCTTCTCTTCTTTTCTTCTTTCTCCCATATTCTTAAACGCTCCATTTTCTTGAGCTCTCCTTTTCTTGGACATTGGGTGTGGTAATGTCCTAGCTCACCACAAGTATAGCACCTAATGTGCTTCTTTTCCTTTTTTTTTCCTACAACTCATGCTAGATTTTAAATGAATGGACCCGGGTTTAGGGTTTATCTCCTTTTTACTTATTGGACACTTGTCCTTATAGTACCCCTTCTTGTTGCATCCAAAGCATAAATATGGTCTTTGGTTCTTGCTTTGGTGGAGGTAGGAACTTCTTCTTGCTCTGGTATTGATGAGGGTCTCTCCTCCCCCTCACTCCTTAAGATGGAGACCTCTTCTTCTTTCCTTGACGATGTGAATGATTTCTCACTCTCTTGAGCTACTTCACTTGATGATATGGATGAATTTTCACTTTCTTCTTTCGCCTCTTGGACCATTGAACTTATTTCCTTTGGCTCTTCCACTATTTGGACTTGTGTAGGATTTTCATGAATTTCTCCCAACTTGTTCCATAGCTCATGTGCATTTCCATATTCTCCTACACCACTTAATACATTTTTAGGCAAAATATCAATTAATATTGCAATTACCTTTTCATTGGCCTTTGATTGACTTTGTTGCTCCTTAGTCCAATATCTAGGTCGAAGTCTTTTTCCATGCTTATCTCTTGGAATTTTGAATGGCTCTTCTAGCATCACCATGCACTCCCAATCCATTCCAAACCAAGTCTTCATTCTTGTCCTCTAATAGGAAAAATCTTCATGATCATAAGGAGGTGGAATGTTGATGTTATCACCCAACTTGTCTTCCATCATTATTTCCTCTAGCTTGTGTCTCTCAGCGGTTAGTCCGTGATGAGCCACCTTCGCTCTGATACCACTTGTTAGGACCGTGACCGTCAAGCTAGAGGGGGGGGTGAATAGCTTCTTTCGGTTTTCTTCCTACAATCATTAGTGCGCAAGCGGAATATACTAAATAAAACAAAAACTAATGAATAAGAACAGCACACCAATGTATATGGTTCGGAGATGATGCTCCTACTACATGGTAGTCTGTAAGGTGGGCGATTCCTAATACGTTAGTGGATGATTCCCTAGAGCACCTCCGGCTAGATCTCATAGCTCCTTGTGGGTGGAGAAACCTCACCACAATTTCTGGACACTACCTGAGCAATAGAGGCTACTAACCAGCTCTATCCAAGAAAGTTTCGCCAAGGAAAAATGGACTTAAACGTGCTCCCTTAAATAGAGCTCGAGGCTGAAATGACCGTTACCAGTCCCCAAAACCCTAATACCTCATGGTTTAGCCGATGCCCGGGGTACTTAGGCTTGGTCTGGGATACACACGCCCGACCAAGTACCCAAAACCCTAATACCTCGCGGACCAACCGATGCCTAGGGTACTTAGGCTTGGTCTGGGTTGGTATAAACTCCCCACCAAGGACACAAACCAGGATGCCTCAGGATCTCCCGAGTGCCCGGGACAGGTAGGCGCTGCAGAACCAACATACCAACCAAAGGAATACAAGCGAAATGTTCAGCCAGGCATACACACACACGGGGTAACAAAAATTGCTTTATTTATATGAAAAATACAAGGAGATCAACATCTCAGAGAATTATCAAGATACAATTGGAATATCTGGTAAGAGAAAGCGCTCTTCTACTTAGGCCTTTCTCCTCTACGACGTCATTCCTGCAGGGTCGCTAGGCTCGGAGCCACCTCCCAAATGTTTGGTGCACAGGAGTCCGTTGACGGGGTCCTTGAATCTTTTGCCACATTCTGGGTACTCCATCCGAGTAGTCGGTAATAGATGAGGACGCCTGAGGAAACACATGGGTAGCACGACCCCATCTGGAGACCCCGGCCACCTCTTCCCGTAAAGAAGAATCCGATACAACGTTCAGAAGGAAGAGGAGGGGGAACAACAACAGTAATTTCTCTCTGGAGTGTGTAAAGATGCAAAGAAGAATTGCCTTAACAGGAGGGGAGATCAGCCACTGCAATTTCTCTTCGGATAGGAGATCAACGAAAAGAAGAAAGAGAAAAACCAGCAGTTGTAACCGCCCCCCCCCCCCCCCCCCCCGCTCTTGATGACGACGTTTCCCACAAACACCATCCTCTGCCCAAAACATAGGGAAAATGAGGATTCGGGAGAGGATGGCATTTGATAGCGCACCGCCACGGGCCGACCAGGGGGAGGTGATCAGTAGGATGAGTCATCTCCTCTATGCCCCCTGGAGGTCCATGTAATGTCTTTTCTGGACTATTCAGATAACCCGAGAGTCCCACATCCTACTTGATCTTCAGCGAGAACCTGGACATCATCTCCACCATGCTCCCCAGTAAAAATGGTGAAACAAAGGCTTCCCCCTCCGCGAGGCTCTCCGGCAAGGAACACTCCCCCAACTCTGGCATCAACAACTATGGCCACAAGGGGAAGGAAGAATGCTGGCATCACACCAGGAGGAAGAAAGAATGCAGAAGGGATGAAGGAGATGGTGTACCCCTCTCCCCCTATTTATATTGATCACTGCCTCTCCGTGCAGTTAATGCACGAATGACGCAAGAATAGCAACAGACGCCAAAGCGTTGCTTCGGCCAACGCGTCCATGCTTCGCCTAGGAACCCGCTACCCTTTGTGAGATTATTCAATAAGATCGCGGAGGATGCGGAGGCGATGGTTCGAGGCCACCGGCAGTCGGCAGAAGGAAAGATCGACAGGGGCCCACCTTGGACAAAAATGTAGGCAGGGCGCTATGACTTGTGAATCATCCTAGGGACCCACACCCAGGATCATCCTCGAAACAAACAAATACCTTCTAATTCGTTAAGTCCGCAATACGAAGGAAAGAGACACATCGAGCAAGACATCGACATATACACAAGAAATAGTAAAGATGATCACACTAATTCAAAATTACTGCAAAAGGGCTCGGCCCCCTGGTAAACCTAGGGTCCTACAAGTTCAAGTCCTCAAGAGAGATTCCCCTCTCTAACTTGGCCAACACTTACAAACATGGGTCAGCATCGGGAGGTAGGAGCTGATCCTTCTTCAACTGATCGATAGCCCCATGGAAGCCCTACTGCAGGTGCTTGAATACCTGGTCTGTCACAATAGCATGGAATTCATCCAACTCCAGAAACTTCGCCTTGAAGCCCGCTTCAGCCTCCTCAGAGCTAGAAGCCTTAGTAACCCGAAGAGCAAGGAGTTCGGCCTCAGCAGTCTCATAGGAACGCCTCAGCCATCCCAGCTCAGCAAACATCTCAGTCTGCACAGCTAAGGCCTCTCTGAGCCTCTCCAAAGTGGCCCGCTCGTCCGACCAAGCCTGAGCCAGGTCATCCTCTAGGATACACACGCGGTCAGCAGTCGTCATGTGATCAGACTCCTTCTGACTGAGCTGCTCTGCCTGATACTTGATGGGTATGCCTAGGCAGTTTCCAAGACAACCACGTGGTCATATCTGAGAGACCTTTCTATGTCTACGGATTAAAATTAAATCCGAATAGAGACCCATCCCTCTAACGACCGACTCGTCATCGTGTTAATTAATCCCAGTTACAACTTAGCCGAAACCGAAGTTAAGGCTTTGTAACTTTCCGGATTAATTAACTGCGGAAAAGACGACGATTTGGATCGCCGATTTTTGTGTTTATATTTGGGGTCCAGTTAATTAATTATTATCTATGATTCCAAATCAAAATAATAAACTAACATACATGAAATGATGAGACAAAGCAACAAGGCACAAATAAAACATAGCAAAACAAAACTGGAGCTCGGGAGAAATATACCTCGTCGTTTACCTCACAGTCTTCTATCTTATGACCCTCCCCTCCTGGACGTCGTGTGGGCGATGAGCTACCAAGACGCGGAATCACCAAGGCTCTGGATCAATCTTCCTTCTTCTCTCCACCTTGCTTTGAGCCAACCAAGAGGAACCCTAGACCTAGGGTTCGTTGCCGCCGGCGACCCTCCAAGGTGGAAGAAGATTCTTCTACCTTGCACCGTCCACCAAATAGACCAAGGAGAAAGAATAAGATGAAGGTGAAGAAGAGAAATAAAGCTCTCCTTCCCACCAAACCCCAACTGAAAACTCTCCGAACTACTCTTTCAATGCCGCCTGCCAAGGGAAGAAGAAGTTCTCCTTTTTCCCAGTCGCCGGTGGCTCCTTCTCGTGCCCAGCTTGGACACGGCGATGAGGAAGAAAAATAGCAAGATGATGGAGAGAAAAGGTGGACGAAGAAGGGTGCAAAACCTCTCTTCCTTGAGCCTCCTTTCCTCTTCCCGCCGGCGCCGCAACCTCCCACTTAAGATCACCGTCGGCGATTCTTCGGAGTAACCTAAGTCAAGAAAATTGGAATGCAGTAAAAGCATGTATTAGTGCCTAAAAAGGATTATATGCTGATTTACCGGTCAAACCAATTTCTTGTAGGTTATATGGATACAGAATTCCAATCTAAATAGGGGCATATATGAATATTACTTGGGTTTTGTGATTACTTTTAGGAGGTAGAACTATTGTGTAGTAGAGTGTTGCGCAGTGTCCGCATAATGGACCCTACTAGGGAAGCAGGATATTTGGCAAGCTGAGAGGCAACCAATATAGCTACATGGTTCAGAAACCTCAAGATGGACTTCGATGTGATTACTGGTTTGCTCAGAACTATCACATTTGATGTGATCAAAATGGTGTAGTTGCAAACTCGAAGGGATCACGAGTCCATAAGGCAAGTAAACACATAGAGCGCAAGTACCACCCAAAACAGGAATAGCTGTCGTTGCGTAGATTGCATCAGAGAATGATCTTGGAGGATCATTTGACTAAGGCCTTAGCAGCGACAGCTTTAGACTTGTGAGGATCTAAGAGATCATATATATGACATTTTGAAAACTACAAAGTCTTTGAGTATAAGTGGGAGATTGTTAGGATGTATACTAAAAGCCTTGCCTTTTGGTTAGGATACATTTACATTTTAAAGAGAATCAGAAAATCACACAGTGTATGTTTATATTAGTATGTACACTAAATGTCTGATACATGTCATTGTAGATAACATGGTGTGTGGTGTTGAACAAAAGATCATGTTATCAGGTTCCTTACCGAAGCATAAGAAAGAGGCTCACAACAGAGATGGAGTTGGACAAAACATCGGGATGGTTGTAGTGTAATTAGGTGTGATTTATCTTAACCATAGGATTACACTAGTGTACTTATTGAGTAGGACCAAAAGAGAGGTCATCCAATTTTTGTATTGACTTAGTAAATTAGATTAGACCTCGGATAATATTATGGGGTACGATCTCTTAATCCCAAAATAATGATGGGCATATATTATTATATCTTTGATTTACCAATGGGCGAGATCTATTCTGTTAGATCGATAGACCCGGTAAGTTGGGAGATAATATTAATAATATTATGTGTCGTTGATTATTGACGGAATCCGTGTCCTGGTGAGTCAGGATGATGATGCCCCCTTGGTGAGCTCAAAAAGATCATCATGTCAAATATTGCAAGTGGACTATGGTCCAACATCATGAAAAGGTTGAGTGATACTAATCAAAGATCAAGAGAATAATTAATTTAATTATCAATAAATTAAATTAATTATCGGGCATACGATATCTTAAACACGGGGAGATGGACGACTCGTAATAGGTGGAGCCCATATGAAAATATGGGGGTTGGTGAGGAAGTACAATGAGATCCTTTAGTGGAATGGATCTCCATTTATGGATCGGGTTTGGATCCATTAGCGGGTCAAGAACCAACTCCTCCTCATGGTCCCTATCTTAGCCCAATAAAACCTCATAGGAGTCATGTACAAGGCCGATTAATTAAGGAATTAATCTGGGATTAATTAAGTTATTAATCTCAGATTAATTGAGGAATTAATATCGGAATAATTAAGGAATTAATCTTGGATTAATTAAATTATTAATCTCTGATTAATTAAGGAATTATTCTCTAATAAAATTTTGGAATCAATCAATAATTAATTGAAAAAATTTTCCAATTAATCACATATATCCCATATATATAAACCCCTACCTCTCTCCCCCTCTCTCTAATCTCTCTTCCCCTCTCTTAACCTAGGGTTTAGGTTGCGCCGGATCAAGGGAGTAAGAAGACAAGGTCTTCTTCTCCTCCTCTATGGGTGTGGAACCTAAACAAGAGAGAGCACCATCAGGTGGTGCTCGGTGGGAGACAAGCCCAGATATCTGTTGTGCCCTGGGCATGGGTAACAGATGTCGGAGTAACCTTAGCATACAAGAGACTTCTTCTAGCCGATGCTAAAGGAATCGTCATTACCTACTTTATCACCTTTGATAATCTAAACATATCACTTTAGATAGAGTAGCTCCAAAGCTAAAAAGTACAAAACTTTTCTTTGGAGGTATCCATGCTCGAACGAGCTAGGACAGTGTTTTGTATGAAACTCAGGACAAGCATATCATCCTTGTCTGGAGATCCCTTAGATATTTGATCCCCAAGGATGTGTCTTACTTCTCCCGAGTCTTTCATACTTGTGCGGACAACCATACCCTTACATCTGACAATATTCCATCATTGTTGCCAACTAACAAAATATTGTCTACATATTGTACAAGAATACCACTTTCATTCCTGTCACATCTTACACAATATTATCCGTCCTTTGGACAAATCCATACAACCGGATTTATCTCTTCAAAGCAGATGATCCTTGTCATAAGTCTAGGGATTCAGTTCATGTTCACTTAGGACCCAGTCCATAGACTCTCTAGGAGCATGAGACTTTCAGGTTGTCTGACAACCCTCCCACTACGATAAGATACCCTTTGTGTATCTTCTGTGACACGAGGTGCGGTGTCTTGTTGTACAACTTTTTGTACTGTTGGTACTAAGATTGGAATGTACCTTAGAGTAATTGTACTTATGGACTTGTGGTCTATTCTGTAGTCTTTCTTTAAGATTCCGACATTCATTTCAACGAATATCCTCTGATCCTTAAGACTATTAAACCACCTTATTGTTCCCTTAGGATAGCCTACAAGCATATGCACTAGATTCCAACTTGTAAATGTGTCTCTTCAGCACATGTGTTGAACTCCTCACAATTTGAACATGTCTTAGACTAAGTCATCACTTAGTCTACATTTCTATGATTTTAAGAGACTACTTAACCTAGATAGAATCATTCATATATACCGTCGTATCCAGGACTTATCCACTTGAACAAATGTAGCTTATCTCAGAGTGGCTTATCATCTTCCTAACTAATGTCTTAAGAGACCTTCTTCCTTCCAATGGTTGCACCATCTTGTTGGAGTACACTAGGTGCAAGGAGTTGGGATCGAATCCCAATGTCTGATAAGTAATTCCTGCAACTATCCCTAGAGGTATTAGTCCTTTGAATAATTATTTATAAAATAAACAAGGTATTTAAAGGTACCTCTATTCTAAATAAACTAAGACCTATACTTATCATGATGAACCAATTCCTACATACTTTTGGCTCTATGTCCCGAGGTTTGGAACAAGCCTATTTGGTTTTGTTACCCCCTTTAGTAAGAGTCAAAAGATCTTTTAAGGAAGACAAGTCTTCCTTTACCAATGAACCCAAGGGTTTATTGGTTGACCTCTTTTGAATCCCACTAAAGGTTAACAAGACCAACCTTAGAGCCAATATATATTTGGTTCTACTTGGAAGGAACCATTCCCCTACATTAGTTAAGATGATAGGCTATTAAACATCCAATTACATCATGGGAGTGCTTTTGGTTTTATATACTAATTACCTATCTATGTACTTTAATAGGCATTCCTTCTATTCCACTTTCAACAAATAAAAGCAATAGAAAATATCTTTATTCCAGAAACTAAACAAAGTTCTTTCCAAAAATTAAGTACATAAAGACGATCCATAAAACCAAAACTATATCAACCTATGCTAAAGACATAAATGAAATAGTCAAAACTCCCACTGCAAAAGTCATCTCCATTGTCATCCATGTCGTTAGCAATATCCTCCTCAGCTAGCCGTCAGGTTTCCTGGAACCCCTGCCCAAAAATGCAGACATGATTAGAGGCATCCATATCTACACACCAGGTACTGGTAGATATCACCACTAAACATGTTACAACGACACAAGAAGAAAATATACCTGTATCACTACTCTGACGACAGGGACAATCCGCCTTCCAATGTCCAGACTGCTTTCACACAAAGCACTTGCCTTTCAGCTTCTTCATGCATTCCTGAGGTCCCTGTAAGCCTGCTACTTTCTTTGCCTCAGATCGTTTCTTCTTCTTCTTTCCTTTCGGTTTAGAAGAAGAAATATCTTGAGCCATGAAAGTCTGTGAACTCTGAAGAGAAACCGCCTCTGTTGCCTCGAGTTCTGTCAGGAGTTCCGCCCACGAATATGTACGTTTGCCCATATTGTATCTTAGGCGGAACTCCTCAAAACTCTTTGGTAGAGATACGAGGATGAAATTGATCTGGGTTTCCGCATCAATTTTTGCTCCAAGGATTTCCATCTCCTTCAGTCAAGCCATCATTTTGAGGACATGTTCCCTTACGGGCATGCCTTCAACCAAGACAGTTGTCATCAAGTTATGCAAGACCTTATGCCTAGCGGCTCGATTACTTTCCCCGAAGAGTTCATCTAGTTCTGATATTTTACTGATAACGGAAGAAGCCTGATTCTAATAACACTCAGTCGTCTCGTCTGCTTCTAGCCATTTCCTAAAATATTCGAACTCCTCTTCATTGTTAATCTCGCTAGGCTTTTCGGCACAGAACTCGACAAGATCACACTTGGGTTCCTCGACAGTAGAGACAAAGTCCATTTTCAATTCCCAATCCATCTCATCACTAGGGGCATTTAATTGGATTTCTCTTTGAATTAGGTCATGTGGGTCTAGATCCATTTTAAGATACCTGAGAACCATAACAATCACATACTTTAGATTTTTGAAATAAATTAACACCTCAAAACAATTTGTTACAAAATCTATCAGCACCTCAAACACCGAGAATTTCACATGCCACGTTAGTGTGGACGTATACGAATTCCTCATTCATGAGAGAAGGTTTTACCTATTAATTTTGCTATCTTGTCAACCTAACTTTTTGACAAGCAAAATTAATAGTTGGTCCTTGTCGGCCATACAAATAATAGTAGTGACTCCGTTGGGGAGGATACTAATATTCATATCTAAGTGTTTACCATTACACGACACTAAAAAATTATTTCCGATTATGTGTCTTCCGTTGGGGAAGTACACACGCTTTTCAATAATTTTTATAATCTTTTCTAACCTAGTGATCCGCAGAACAAGCCTATCCGTTATGGAGGAAGGCACTCAGAGCCAACGCGCGGGCTTGTTCGCATCACTTGTTAGATTGTAATGGAGGTCGTGGGACCCTTAGGGTCCCTCTCCCACTTAGTTATTTGCGTTGAGGTTTTTCGCATACACACACAACAAGCACATAAACCAAAATAATAGAGTAATGAAAAAATCCTAGATTTTCCAACTATTATGGCCTTGGTCTCCAATGCGCCTCCAGTCGTGTCGTCACCTCGTCCACTCCATCCTATCCATGCGCAAGTCACCATGAAGGATTCCCCAAGCCGAGATGACTAGCTTACTTATTTACATCCATTGATCCTATACTCCACGAGGGAGTGTACATGTCATCTAGATCAAAAGTAAATAGAAAGCTTGGCTAAACAAGTGTCATTTTTAATTACAAAAATTAAATAGCTTATCTAGCCTCGTCAACCCCGAGGATTCAAATAATTTACATCAAACACAATCAATCACATACAAACAACACAATCTGCCATAATAGTTGGAATCTAGTGCCTGCAACACAAAGTTAGCCTACGCACATCCAAATATTATCCAGCAAAAAAATGTACATGATAATGTGCATAAAAATAACCGAATCCTAAACACACAAAACCGGAAACACACTCTGATACCAATTGTTGGTATGGCTTGGCGGTTTCCAAGACAACCACGTGGTCGTATCTGAGAGACCTCTCTATGTCTACGGATTAAAATTTAATCCGAATAGAGACCCGTCCCTCTAACGACCGACTCGTCGTCGTGTTAATTAATCCAGTTACAACTTAGCCGAAACCGAGGTTAAGGCTTGTAACTTTCCGGATTAATTAACTGCGGAAAAGACGACGATTTGGATCGCCGATTTTTGTGTTTATATTTGGGGTCCAGTTAATTAATTATTATCTATGATTCCAAATCAAAATAATAAACTAACATACATGAAATGACGAGACAAAGCAACAAGGCACAAATAAAACATAGCAAAACAAAACTGGAGCTCGGGAGAAATATACCTCGTCGTTTACCTCGCAGTCTTCTATCTTATGACCCTCCCCTCCTGGACGTCGTGTGGGCGATGATCTACTAAGACGCGGAATCACCAAGGCTCTGGATCAATCTTCCTTCTTCTCTCCACCTTGCTTTGAGCCAACCAAGAGGAACCCTAGACCTAGGGTTCGTTGCCGCCGGCGACCCTCCATGGTGGAAGAAGATTCCTCTACCTTGCACCGTCCACCAAATAGACCAAGGAGAATGAAGATGATGAAGGTGAAGAAGAGAAATAAAGCTCTCCTTCCCACCAAACCCCAACTGAAAACTCTCCTAACTACTCTTTCAATGCCGCCTGCCAAGGGAGGAAGAAGTTCTCCTTTTTCCCAGTCGCCGGTGGCTCCTTCTCGTGCCCAGCTTGGACACGGCGATGAGGAAGAAAAATAGCAAGATGATGGAGAGAAAAGGTGGACGAAGAAGGGTGCAAAACCTCTCTTCCTTGAGCCTCCTTTCCTCTTCCCACCGGCGCCGCAACCTCCCACTTAAGATCACCGTCGGCGATTCTTCCCTTCCTTTCTCTCCCACCGAGCACCACCTGATGGTGCTCTCTCTTGTTTAGGTTCCACGCCCATAGAGGAGGAGAAGAAGACCTTGTCTTCTTGCTCCCTTGATCCGGCGCAACCTAAACCCTAGGTTAAGAGAGGGGAAGAGAGATTAGAGAGAGGGAGAGAGAGGTAGGGGTTTATATATATGGGATATATGTGATTAATTGGAAAATTTTTTCAATTAATTATGGATTGATTCCAAAATTTTATTAGAGAATAATTCCTTAATTAATCAGAGATTAATAATTTAATTAATCCAAGATTAATTCCTTAATTATTCTGAGATAAATTCCTCAATTAATCTGAGATTAATAACTTAATTAATCCCAGATTAATTTCTTAATTAATCGGCCTTGTACATGACTCCTATGGGGTTTTATTGGGCTAAGATAGGGACCATGAGGAGGAGTTGGTTCTTGGCCCGCTAATGGATCCAAACCTGATCCATAAATGGAGATCCATTCCACTAAAGGATCTCATTGTACTTCCTCACCAACCCCCATATTTTCATATGGGCTCCACCTATTATGAGTCATCCATCTCCCCATGTTTAAGATATCGTATGTCCGATAATTAATTTAATTTACTGATAATTAAATTAATTATCCACTTGATCCTTGATTAGTTCCACTCAACCTTTTCATTATGCCGGACCATAGTCCACTTGTAAGATTTGACATGACAATCATTTTGAGCTCACCAAGGGGGCATCATCATCCTGACTCACCAGGACACAGATTCCGTCAATAACCAACGGCACATCATATTATTAATATTATCTCCCAACTTACCGGGCCTATCGATTTAACAGAATAGATCTCGCCCATTGGTAAATCAAAGATATTATAATTAATAATATATGCCCATCATTATTTCGGGATTAAGAGATCGTACTCCATAATATTATCCGAGGTCTAATCCAATTTACTAAGTCAGTACAAAAATTGGATGGCCTCTCTTTTGGTCCTACTCAATGTACGCAAAGTACACTAGTGTAATCCTATGGTTAAGATAAACCACACCTAATTACACTACAACCATTCTGATGGTTTGTCGAACCTCATCTCGATTGTGAGCCTCTTTCTTATGCTTCGGTAAGGAACCTGATAACATGATCTTCTGTGCGACACCACGCACCATGTTATCTACAATGCCAAGCATCAAACGTTTAGTGCGCATACTAATATAAACATGGACTGTGTGATTTTCTAATTCTCTTTAAAATCTAGATGTATCCTAACCAAAAGGCAAAGCTTTTAGTATACATCCTAAGAATACTGATCGTGCACGTTTAACCTCTCGGTCGAGGCTACCATGTGTCAGATGTCATCTAATAACTTCTTCTTCGTCGTCTGGAGCTGATCCCTCTCCTGCGTCACCTGGACCAAGTCCTGAGTAACAACCACCGCTTTCTTAGATGCCAAACGTTCTCGGTGGCGGGAATTTTGAAGAACCAGCTCTTTGTTTTGCAAAGTGTCCAGTAGATGCCCCACTTTAGCACGAAGTGATCTACTGACCCCCGCTTGCATGAGCCCTGCTCGATGCTCGTGGTCAATCGCGGCCTCCGCTCTCAAGGGTCGGCAGGTTAAGACATCGACCTGAGGCCATAAGTATAATCCTCGACCGGCGGTGAGGCAATCCTCAACCGCCTACCATTACAACAAGGAATCAAAGAGTATGCCAAAGAATGGCCAATGCAATAGTAACTTGTACCTTCAAAAGGGTCCCGAAGGGTGGTTAATGGGCCAGTCGAGACTCGTACGGCTGCCCCTCTAGGAGTACTTGGAATGTTACCTCGTCCCTCGGATAGCAGCGAGCCCTGACGAGGGGGATGTCGTTGGATAGCCGGGGCTTCAAGTGTCAGACTGGAAGGACCAGAGTCATCCTCCTCGGAGATAGAAGTCCCCTCAGTCAAAACCCCTTCAGTCGGAAACTCCTTGAACTGCACCAGGGGGAAGGATTGCATGGAAGCCTCCAATGATGCGTCCAACCTCTTCTTTAGTCGGTCCAGTTTCATCCGGTATTGGGTACACAATACCTCCTTACCTTTTAAAGACGTGGTCGGATCAATAGAGCTGGAGGGTGGTGCTGGGACGATCACCTCCGGAGCTGAGACCGACGGAACAAGAACAGACGCTACTTCCTCGGGGAGTGGGACAACTTCCTCAGGCACAGATGAAAGATGGGAAACACGTGGAGCGTCGTTTCTTCCATTCAGGACCCAAGCCCTTAGGGAGCCACCGCTTCTACCGGCCAGTGGACCAGACTTCTAAAGGAGCAACAGGAGTGGAGGGCCCCTCGCTGACCCCTTCTGGATGGACAGCTCTCGGGGAAGAACTACCTCTAGGAGGAAGATCCGCCACAGGGTCAACCTGTTGATCAGAAGGCCCTCGGCACACGATCGGCGGGGATGCAACAGTGACTTCTACCATTTCGGGCGAAGTAATCCCACGGGACGAGTCGGCAGTCCCCCCCAAAGACTCGCCGGGAGTAGAAGGGACATCGAAAACGGTCGGAGGAGGATTCAACGCCTCCTTGTTGGCCTCCTCCCACCAGATGAGCCGGCCCATCACCTTGGCGAACATGACTTCCTCTGCAATAGCCAAACAAAAAGAACATCAGTCAGAACTAATGGGCATTGAAGAAAAAGATGAACATACCTAGGGTGGGGCTAATCCGCGTCACTTTAGGGATGAGGCCCGCTCGGTACATGAGATCTTCACTTTGCACCAGCCCCAGGCCATTGAATTCCATGTCACAGAGTACCTTCCTAGCATGCTAGTACACAGGGCCCTGGAAAAACTTCTCTAAAGAAGGAGGAGTTGGCAAATCCTCTATCCAACCCAGAGGACTGAAGGGTAATGACGATAGTTGAATAAAGAAGAACTTCTCCTTCCACCCTTTATGCGAGGAAGGAAACCCTCCTATAAACTTATGGCCCGGTCGGGCTGCGAAACTAAAGACCCCTCGGGAGCCGATCGGGACGAAGAAAGAATGAAAAAGATGAGGAGTCAGAGAGAGATCAAAAAGCTTGAAGATGATATACGCCCCTCCCATCTGAGCGAAGGCATTGGGAGCCATCAGGTGAAGGGGAATATCGAAAAAAGAAGCTATGTTCGTGAAAAAAGGAGGGATAGGGAAACGGAGTCCAAACTCCATCAGCCTAGGAAGAAGGTCGACATGCCTGCAGGAGGCTCCACCGGCGTCTAACCCACCCTGGGGATAACCATCGCCATCTCGGCCGGAATGCCGTGGGCCTCGATGGCCACCTGTAGAGCCTCCGGCCTCACTCTTGAAGAGACGAACTCATACCATTCTGCTCAATAGTCTTCCATGATTCCTAAGGGAGGAGACAAGAAGGAGACAGACTACTTACGCCAAAGAAGCCTTACAGGAGAAGAGGAAGACGAAGGCCTAGCCACCCAGTCGCAGAGCCAGAAGTGGGCCTAACGTCGCCATCGTCCCCTCTTATACCCAGGAAGTCACCTGTTTGGGGGCAATGGGGAAGAGGCACGTGGAAAGCGAGAAATCGCCGCACCTGGACAGTCTCCTAACGTGAGCCAGCTATAGCGGCACACATCCGTAGGAATTCGGTGAGGTGGTCGTTGAAACACGTGGCGATGAGGCCTTCGCGAAGGTAGCTTATCTCCATCAAAAAAGCGTCAGGCGCCTTTATGGCAGGGAGATAGACATCATCGTAGAAGCCTTTTTGGAAAACCAAAAGGAGGATTTCTCAGAACCTGGGACAAAGATTATAATTTGAAGGTCCCTTATAGCTATTGAAGGGGTGGGAATGGACACCGAGTCCTGCCGGAACTCAGCTTCTTCATCTTCTCACTAGTCTGATCAGTTAGCCACACTTTCTTCGATCAGACTTGAAGGGAGGGACTTGTGATAGGGTTGGATAGCCTAGGGCAGACACGTGGGATGAAGAAGCTACGTGGCATGACACGTCGGATCGAAGTGACCCTCCTTCCCGAGCCTCAGGACCCCCCCTTTGGGGAACACACCCTGGGAGGATAGCCAGAAGAACCTTTCCGGGATCCTTCCCGGAAACCCCCCCCCCCCCCCCCCCCCCCCCCCGCCCCCGGGGGTAGGGGTTCTAGCACCTGAGCTCACCCGGGTTAGAAGGCCCTGAGCTCACCTCGGGATAGCGGAGCTCGATTTAGCTTTGACCTTAAGCAATGGTCCTCCTCCTCCCCTTTTTTTGCTATGGATAAGTCTCCCCGTTGTAAGGAGTCATCACGACCCTTAAATGTCGCAACGGGCCAAAGCGTAATAACTGCGCAGACCATTTCAAAAGCTATCCAGAGTAACCGCCGAATGAAGGGGGGGGGGGACGTAGCATAAATCACGCAGACGTGGCACTAAACGAGGAGATGCATCCAGTCTACCACCCTCCATATAAAAGGTAGTCCAACCCCTCCGGTAAGGGGGTTACGCTCTCTCAACTTTACACACATTTTACTTTCCTGCTGCCTTTACCCTCCAGCGATACACTAACTTGAGCGTCGGAGTGGACTCCGCAGGACCCCTTCCGGCGTGTCCCCTAACGCTCGTGTTGATCTCGCAGGGCACGGAGTTCCTCCCCGCCACACCGACCTTCACGTGGGCAGAACCTCGGTGACTGGCCAACGTCGTCGACTCCTTCCGGAACACTTATCAAAGCATTTCATAGGATTAGGAATAGTAAAATGACCTATGTGCGACTTAATCAGCTAAAATAAACTCATTTCAATCGAAATTAGCAACTGTTAACCGATTGGTTTTAGATACCAATAGATTATGGCATGTCTTAATCGATTGGCATGACTTGTCAATCGATTACCCCATATATTGATCGATTGGTAGCAATACCTAATTGATTAGTGAATCTAAAATTTTAGATTCAATTTCAGATGAAATTCAAAATTCCATAAATAACTCTTTGATATTTGAAAAATCATGAAATTTCACATTGACATTACTTATGTCATATACAATCATGAAAAATAGCTTTATATGAAAATACATCCAATTTTCAAAGAATGATACAAAATTAGAAATCATTGAAAACTTCAATGTTTCACTATAACTTTGCATTTAACTAATCAATGGTGATCTTTATCAACAAACAGACTTCACCAAGGTTTTTCAAAATAATTTTTAAAAATAATTTCCAACCATGAACTTTGAGTTAAATGCACATGATTTGCAAATTAACTTTTCCCTTGATTGGACTTCACATAATCTATATATTTTCATCAAATTAAAATTCAAATAGATACACTAAATCAATATCTTGAATTTGAATTTTATCAAACATCCTACTAACATCTCACTTATATCTAATATGTCTCAATACACATATAAGTCAACTCTATAATTCTTGTGAGATTTATAGAGTTATTTTTCCTAAACTAAAGGATCATGTATCTTTATCTAGGCATTTTAACTTTGATCATTCTACCTAGGAGGTTAATTAATGTCATTGTCTTTAATTACATGGAATTTAAAATGATGCATGATAATAATTATGACATATATCAAATAAGTATTTTTCAAAAGGAAAACTATCATAACTAAATGATGTAAGTATGACATGAAATATAGCCTTTTTCATAACAATATGAATGCAAAGTGTGATGTCATAGCATGTGATAGAGCACACAAGCATGGTAGTTGAAGCACAAAGTAATTTCCTAGATTTTCGAAGTATCCTTAACTAATTTCTAAGCCAAAATAAGCATAAGTTGCCCTCATCTCCCTAGAAAATGTCAAAATTCCATTTTGGTATTCCTTTAAATTCTATCCAAAATAAGCATAAGTTGCTCCCGTCTTCCTAAAAAATGCCAAAATTCCAACTTGGTATTCCTGTAAATTCTATCATATTTGTGTCAATTTGATCAAGTTCAATACTTCAAAATTTTATTGGCATACTATTACTCTTCAAGAGTAAAAAACAACTTTTCACTTTCAATGTGTCACAATACCATGAAAATTTCCTAAAGTATCAGGTTCACTATGGTTGAGTTAACTACTCTTTCAATTAGTGTTGGCATTCTAAACCCACTTAGTGTGTAGAAAATACATTATTAGGAACTCAAAATTTATTGATGCTCCTTCTAGATACTTACTAGAGATAACTTTTCTTGATACCTTCCTAATGACTTTCCTAGGTGTCTTATAAGTCTTATGTTAGAATTAGCACTTAGTATCAATTATGAGATAATTGATAAGGAAACTTTTATATCATATTTCATTAATAAAAGGCAAAGTTTATGGTTATTATATTTACTTCATATCTATGTTAGATGAATAAGTATAATAATATCCTAGGGTAATAGGTTTTAGTCTACAACATATCAATTGGTTGAATTGATAGTGGAAGGTTGTAGATATATATAGAACACAACTCTTAACTATTCATAGTCAAGCATTAATATACGAGGGCAATATTTATATGTTGAGACTAACATGTAGGTCAATTGATGACTTAATCTCATATGTCATGGATATAGGATATCAACTTGACATATGGGTATATATTAGAGAATATGTTGTAAAGCCCAAAAATTTCCTCAAATAATTTTTGAAATATCTTAGGATTTTTCTAGAATTTTTAGATATTTTTATAGAATTTTCCATAAAAAGAAGTGCCAAAAATAAAGAAGATGAGTTGGTGGCATTAGGTGAGTTTTAAACCCGCAACCTCTACCTAGATTAAACCCTTGGAATGGCTCCACGAACCACCAAGCCAATGGGAGTTTCCTTGAAGAAAATAATCGAGTAATCTAGATATGTACTTAACTTAGGGTTATTTTACAACTTAATATAAATAACGAATTAAAGAATTAAAGGAGGAGATTTTTAGGTTTCGTGAGCCAAGGGTGCGCCGACGCCCCCTCCTCTTCCTCTCTTGCGTTTTCTTCCTCTTCTCCTCTTCTCTTGCCGCCCAAGACAAAGGAGAAGCCAAGGGAAGGTCTCAAGAGGCCCTACTCTCTACGAGAATTCTCGTAGACGCGAGGAGAACGCCAAGGAGCAAGAAAAACATCGAAATTCGACGTTCCCTCAGGAATTTCAGATTTTTATTCGTAAGAAAACCTAGCGCAGGATGTAAGTATCCCTCGCCTGTAGTATAAGTAGTTTCGATTGATTTTTCATATGCCTTATTTCCTTGTATGTATGTTTTACTATTAGAAATCGTAAATTATGAACAAGCACGCACATTAGGTGTTTTTTAAAATGTTCAGTTCAGTTAATGCTATAGAAAGCATTAAAGAATAGAAATTCTTGCTCCAGTTTATGATTGGGACCAAGGTCCAATGGGATGGGCTCCTAGTTGCCCCTAGGTTTAGATAACCTAGTAAAAGCAAGAAACAGAAAAGGAAAGAAAAGTATAAAGGATTATTTTATTTTCAGTTGGCATTGTACCGGACTTCGGTCCAGGGATAGGCTCCAAGTTGCCTCTAGGTTTAGATAACCTAGTATGGGATGGGCTCCTAGTTGCCCCTAGGTTTAGATAACCTAGTAGAACCCTAATGGATTCGAGATTTGCTACCTCGAGTTTCTTAGGGATGCGCGCACAGTTGGTACATTGGCGAGCCCACAGCAGTTGATTATTATTTTCACCTACTATATGTATTTAGTTTTCAGAAATTCATATTAGCATGTGGTGAATTTAATAATTAGTTTTATGTTAGTTAGTTTCAGTTCCAGTTCAGATATGTATGTCATGCTATAGCTTACTTTTCAGTTCTAGTTCAGTATGTGCCATGTCTCAGTTATATGCCATGACATTCTATGATATGTATTTTAGCATGAGCCTAGCATGATTTCTTATGGATATGAGCATGTATGTGCATAGCATATTTTACAAAAGCATAATTTAAGTTTCATAGTTTTGTGAGGCTAGATGGTACTTACTAAGCTTTATGCTTATTAGTTTGCATTTCCTTATACTGCAGATACAGGTAAAGGAAAGCACTAGTAGCGGAGGCGGCGGGCTTGATGCAAAGTGTGTGTGATGGTGGAGTTGGAATAAAAGTCTTCGGAACTTGCAAAGCATAGAAATAGTCTTTATTTTGTTTCTTTTAGTTTTTCCACAATAGGTTATGTGAACCATGTATGAACTTAATTAGACTCGTTATTTGTGGTGCCTAGTATATTAAAGTAGTTTATTTACCTGTGTTAATACTTGCTTAGCAAATGTTGAATGATATGAGTTACTACTTGCAATATGGTAATTTAGATCCATGCTTAAACTTTAGAGATAAGAACTTGATACTTTTGATTTAAATGCTAAATACATAGGATATGCTTGTTTTAAGATATATGCACCATATAGAATGACATGTAGTAGCTAAGAATGCCCATAGATATGAATAATGAATGGTTTCAATAAGAAGTTGATACAAACTTGGCACGGTTACGTTTATGCTTTTACATGTTGTTTTTTTTGCTTTAGTCATGAAATGCAGAGGTTGGGGGATCGAATCCTGCCAAGATAATAAAATAAAAGTTTTGCATTATTTTGGGCAATTAGTACTTTCAGCATGTTTATGAATTGTTAGTTCAGTAAATAGCGAAATAAGAATTTTCGAAATTCTCCCGTTGGTTTAGCATTATTAGAAATCATTAATTATTCAGCCAGCCAGGTAGTTAGTAGCGATCCGCCTTAAAGCTTAGTACCAGAAGACGGGTCGTTACATATGTACTGAATTGACTCGCTATGAGAAGTTTCATGGATAGTTATATGAGTGTCATAAACATTCTCATAGTGGCTATTGGTATGAAATCTTTAGACTAAAACTCACTACGATTTCCTACATAAGGAGTTGTGTACATTGGTAACGACAAACGTCACTTTTAACAAGGTGGACTATAAAGTCGATCACTAATATGCAAATGCTAAGGGATATAGATGGGATTTATCCCTTCATATAACGGGAATGATATCTGTGGACCCCTTGATTAAGTAGAACTACTAAAATTCATAGTCATGCTTAAATAAGTCAATATGAGATATTGAGCTCATTCGATTAAGCAAGTCTACTTGGAGATCAAGAAACACAAAGATTGATAAAAGGATGAAACGATCTATGCCTCATTGATCAATCTAGGTATCGAGGATAGAAGGACCAAGTCATACAAGATAATAGATGTTGGTGCAATCGGCCCAAGTGTGATCGGGTAGATCATGGGTTTTTATGTGTGTGTCAATATGATTAAGTTAAGATTTTATGTTGATCTAATATGTGTATGTGAGTGTGTAGGTATGCAGGATACACATAGATTTAGTTGGACGTCTTCGGGGACGATGAAGGATGGCATGGGAGACAAGCCAAGGGCTTGCATGCATCTAAGGGGCCGTGGACAAAGCAGGGACGATGAGCCGAGGGAAGCGGACTTCGAGGCATACATGAAGGATAGCATGGGAGATAAGTCGTGGGCTTGCATGCATCTGAGGGACGAGAACCAAAGTTGAAGAGGGCTTGAAGGCAACAGATCGAGGCTGCTGGAGCAGGGACAATGAGCTGAGGGAAGCGGACTTCGAGGCATACGTGAAGGGTGGCATGGGAGACAAGCCGTGGGCTTGCATGCATCCGAGGGACGAGAGCCAAAGTCGAAGAGGGCTTGAAGGCAACAGGTCGAGGTTGCTAAAGGAAAAATCAACTAAGTCATGAGGTGTCGAGTGCTGAGAGAACTGTACTCGGGAAGGTAAATCCTAGGGTTCGAGTGCTGAGCGAATTATACTCGGGAAGGGAAACCTTAGGTAGCAGTCGACTGGTGCTAGGGCAGTCGACTGATATGGAGCACAGAAAGATTAGTCGATTGGTAATGGACTAGTCGACTGATGCAGTCGACTGGTGTCGACCAGAATACGAATTGTCAAAGCGGTGACATTTGAATTCACAAAGACCAATCGACTGCCCCAGGGGCAGTCGACTGGTAACGGTCAAAATAGGATCGAGCTCTATTTAAGAGAGCTCGTGTTTGGCTACTTTCCTTTGGCGAAACAAGCTTGGTTAGAGCCTGCTAGTAGCCTACAAGTGCTCAGGTCATGTCAAAGGGTTGTGGAGAGGTTTCTCCACCCACAAAGAGTGACAAGAGATAGCCGGAGTTGTTCCGGGGAATCATCCACCGAAGGATCGGGATCGCCCACCTTACGGACAGCCATGGAGTAGGAGTTTCATCTCCGAACCACGTAAATCGGTGTGTCTTTCTTAGTTGTTAGTTTTAGTTTTTGTTATTCCGCTAGCGCACTAACAACTTATAGGAAGAAAATCGAATCGAGAAGTTGCTATTCACTCCCCCTCTAGCAAACGACAAAGTCCTAACAAGTGGTATCATAGCAAGGTTTGCTTATCTATGGACTAACCGCTGAGAGAGCAAGAAGCTAGAGGAAATGACGATTGAAGAAAAATTGGGTGATGACATTAATGTTCCACCTCCCTATGATCGCGAGGATTTTGAGTATTGGAGGATGCGGACAAAGATTTGGTTTGGTATGGATTAGAACTATATGATCACACTAGAAGATCCATTTGAAGTCCCAAAAGATATACACGGGAAAAACTTCGACCAAGATATTAGAATAAGGAGCTACAAGCCCAATCGAATGCAAACATGAAGGTAATTTCAATATTTCTTAATATTTTGCCTAATGATGTAATTAGTGGTGTAGGTGAATACAAAAATGCACATGAGTTATGGAACAAGATGGTAGCATTTCATAAAAATCCTACACAAGCTTAAGTAGTGGAAGAGCCCGAGGAAATGAGTGCAATGGTCCAAGAAGAGGAGAAGGATCAATTGGATGAAGAAAGAAGCTCAACATCCGAAGTGGCACAAGAAAGTAAAAGATCATCCACTTCATCAAGGGAAGAAGAAGAGGTCTCCACTTCAAGGATTGAGGGGGAGGAGAGACCACCCTTGATACCGGAGCAAGAACAAGCATCTACCTCCACCAAAGCAAAGTCTAAAGATCACAACATTTGCTTTGGATGCAACAAGAAGGGACACTACAAGGACAAGTGTACATTAGGTGAAAAGGAGTTAAACCATAAACCCAAGTCAATTCTTTTAAAATCTAACATGGGTTGTAGGGAAAAGAAGGAGAAAAAGCACATTAGGTGCTACACGTGTGGTGAGCTAGGACACTACCACACCAAATGCTCAAGGAAAGGAGAATTCAAGAAATTAGAGCATTTAAGGAAGTGGGAAAAGGAGAAGAAGAAAAACTCGTATCATGGGGGAGCTACAAGGGTAAAGGAGGTAATCCCTAACTTTAAGCATTTTTCAAACACCTCTATGCATGTTAGAAATAATGAAAATTGTTTACTTTTTCATGATAGAAATAATAATGAGAATTATTTATCTATGCGTAATTTTGGTTTTAAATATTGTGATAGAAATAGGGTTAATATTGCCTACCAAAACTCTAAAGAATCTATGTATCATGATAAACCTAGGATTTTTAGACCTAAGGACCAAGGCATTAATCCAAAGAAAGGGAGACACATGCCTAGACAAATGGGTAGATCTAGAGATGCCCAAAATGGACATGGTGACGCTAAGGATAAGAACTTAGAGAAGGAAAATCAAGTCTTGAGAGCAAGGTTTAATAGATTAGAGAAAATCCTAGAAAGATTCACAAGTGGATCTAAGGGTTTAGGCATGATGTCAGGTAGTCAAAACCCCGACAATGATAGACCGGATCTAGGATATCAATCTATTAGATCAAAGGCTATGGAAAAGTCAAATGTGAGGATGTCATATGAATATGGCAAGGGGAAGGCCAAAATTGGCAAGGGAAAGTCATTCAAAGGAGAAAAGAAGAATTTAAACAAGGACAAGGTGTATAGAGTTAAGAAAGTTAGGGTTGGAGGTCAAGAGGTACCGGAGGTACACATGTGTGGCTTTTGCCCAAACATCAAAACACATGGTCACTCCAGACCTTAGATTGCCTCAACAATCTCCCCCTTTTTGATGTTTGGCAATACGTTTAAGCTAGGGAAAACAAATAGAAATAACAATGCTAAACAATCATTTTGACTTACGTTGCCAAGGCTCCACCTTGGACTTACACCGCCAATGCATATGCAATGCAAACAATCATGGATCCTATCCCAAGGAATCCCCACAACTAACCTTCCCAAATTAGGAATTTTCAGCAAAACGGGCTTTTTAAAACGTATCTCAAAGCTCCCCCTATATTGGACTTACAAAGGCTTTTTAAGTGTAGGATCGATTATGTCCGCTAGAGGGGGTGAATAACGATTCTTCGGCTTGTTCTTCCTACGTTGTTAGTATGCGCAAGAGGAAACAATAATAATAAACACAAACAACAAAGAAAGCACTGCTAACAAACCGATTTACTTGGTATCCACCCCGGACGGGTGAGTAATCCAAGAATCCGTCGGTGGATCACTCCCCGGATAACCTCTGGCTACCTCTCGTCGCTCCTTGTAGGTGGAGAAACCTCACCACAACACCTTGAGAACCTCTGAGCACAAAGACTACTGTTTGACCGTTAACCAAGACCAAACTCGTCAAGAAACTCAGCCACCACGAAGTCCTCTTTAAATAGGACTCGGGGTTGATTTCTCGCTACCAGTCGACTGCCCCTGGTGCCAACCAAATTCGACCGTTGACACCCCCAACGTTCGAATTTGCCAGCTCACCAGCCACCTACCAATCGACTGCCCCCAGGGCAGTCGACTGGTCCCTAGCTGAATCCCTTCCCGAGTGCATTCACACAACACTCGACCCTCACGACTCGACTGACTCCTCCTTCGTAGCCTCGACTGTTGCTTTCGCGCCCTCTTCATCTTCGGCTCCCGTCCCTCGGAAGCAGCCAAGCCTCCAGCTTACCTCCATGCCATCCTTCACACATGCCTCGAAGTTCGTGCCCATCAGCTCATCGTCCCTGCTCTCCAAGGTCCTTCGGATGCGCACGCAAGCCTCCAGCTTGCCTCCATGTCATCCTTCACCGTACCGAGGCCGTCCAATCAAGTCCATATGTCTAACCTGTACAACCTGCACACTCAACATACACATATAAGTACACAAGGGAAAACCTAACTTAAACCCTTTGCCCAAACATCAAAACCTATGGTCACTTCGGACCATCTTAGTGCCGATTGCTCCAACAATCTCACCCTTTTTGATGTTTGGCAATACGTTTAAGTTAGGGAAAGCAAAACAGTAGTCAATGGCAAAAATAATGTAAAATAATGCATATGCAATGCATGCAAGGATCCTATCCCAAGGCATCCCACACCTAACCCTCCAAGTTAGGATTTTCACCACCTAACCCTCCAAGTTAGGACATTTTACACCTAACTCTCCAGGTTAGGAATTTTACCAAAACAGGGTTTTTAATGCTTCTCCCAAGCTTCCCCTACATTGGACTTATAAAGGTTTTTTAAGAACCTTTCCCAGGTTCCCCTTACGCCAAGAATGGAGCAACTATGCTCCCCCATAAAGCTCAACTCCCCCTAAACCTAGGGTATCTTGCAAAGGTAAGTTTGGTTTTCCAACTGAAACTCAAACTTCTCCCCCTTTGCCTAACATCAAAAAGACCCAATAATAACCCAATTATCGGTTCTTTTAATCCCCAATGATCCTAAACATAGTGTACTAGCCCCCAATACACTTGTTTTACATCATTTGGACACCAAACCAGCTGCTGATATAAAACTCAGCATTGACCAGTCGACTGCCCCCAGGGCAGTCGACTGATACTCTGAATATCAGTTTTCTGGCCGAATTTCAGAAACGTGCCAGAAATTTCATAAATCTCCGAAAATTATGAAATTTCGTGGAGAACTTTGTGGTACCCATACCTACTTGGGAAAAATACATTTCACCATGTATCTATCACCATTCCTAAGTTGGACACAAAACCCAAAATTTTCAATGAAAATTAAGGCAAACAAGGAGGCAACCTCCCCCTTATCCTATGCCTTCTCCCAATATTTATTTTTCTTAGGTTAAGTTCTACCCAACTTAACCTCCTAACACCAAGTTAGGTTCTTCCCGACCTAACACCCGAGTTCTTCCTCCCTTGGACACTATTAAAGACTTGCTCCCATGCAACCTTACCCCTAGTGCCATAAAGAACTCAACAACACTTAGACACTCCTAAGGGTTTGCAAGCACACTTGCTAGGATATACTCTATCCTAGAAAAATATGATTTTATGAAAATGTCAAGTGTGCTTGACTTTTGGTAGAATTTCTAATTTCCTCAAAAGATTGTCATTTCGTATTAATTTGTAAATGTATCTCTAATTCTATGAGTTTGCCAAAGCTAACCATCATAATTCGACACATGAAATTGTCCTCAATTCATTTCCTTATCCATATCCTTAATATGCTGAAAGTTTCCCCCTTTTTATCTCTAAACCCTAGATACACAAGAGAAACTTATCAAACTTCCTTGAATTTTCCATATGGCCTCATTTCATATAATCACCATTAACCCATGAGGCACACCTTTACTCAACCAGTATCATCAAGGGTTTTAATTTAGACACAATATTCTATCATCCAATAGCCATTTTCCTATTTCAGCCTACAGACTAGTCGACTGCCCCTGTGGCAGTCAACTCCCAAAACTCACAGAATATATCTGGGCTCCTACCAGTCGACTGTCCCTAGGGCAGTCAACTGATACCTGAATTTCAGGTTTTCCAGCCCAATTTCAGTAATCCCTAAATAATTCCATAAATCTCCAAAAATTATGAAATTTCGTGGGGAGATTTGTGGGGCCAATGTCTACTTGGGAAAAATATGTTTCCAAATAAATGTACTCCAGATCCCAAGTTTGGCACGAAACTCTAATTCTCTAGATTGTATCATTTTAACTCTTCCAAAAGTTCTAACTTAGGCTTCTCCTTGATGTATTTTCTCATTTCTGACCATGATACATTTCTATCATTGAGTTATATGGTGTTCACACTTCAGAATCTAATTTTACCCAATACACCCTTATTTTCACCATTTTCTCCCTAAAACTCCCTCTAGTGTGCCAAAACCTATGATTAAGACTTAGCAAAGTCTTCCAACCCTTTTTGGTACATTTCACCTAATTTCCTAGGGGAGAATCTATTGAGATCCATTTACCATGGACCCCAAAGGCTCCTAGAGCTCCCCCTTGAGCTCTTAGCCCTAGCCACCTCCCTAGGTGACTCAATCCATACTAGACCACACCGGTGTGCCACCGGTGATTCTTGGCCTACAAATTGGACCTTCTTAACCTTTGACACCTTGTCCTTGGTTAAGTCACCCTTTCTACCCTTGGATGGCATTCCCTTGCCATCCTTGGACTTACCCTCTTTACCATGATTGTATGCCTCCTCAGTATACTTTTTTTTGTTGGCCTTGGAGGTCTTAGACCGGTATCCCAACCCCAATCTATCATAGTTGGGTTTCAAACTACCCAACACCATATCTAGGCCCTTAGATCCAACCGTGAACCTTTCTAGAGCCTTTTCTAATGTATCAAGCCTTGCCCTCAAGGCTTGATTTTCCCTTTCCAAATTTCTAACCTTTGGATCCATGTGTCCACCTTGGACATTCCTAGGCCTAACCTCCTTTTTAGGCACATTCATTCCCTTCTTGGGATTAGTGTCATGGTCCTTAGGTCTAGAGGTCTTGGGTCTATTATTATGCATGCTTTTCCTAGGGTTGTATTCTACCTTGTTAACCCTAGTCCTATCATTGTATCTGAATCCAAAATTATGTACCATTAAACATTTCTCATGAGTTCTAGCATGCATGAATGGATTCTTAACATTCTTTTTAATATGCAAGGAGGAACTTGAAATTGAATTGCATTCTACCCTAGGATTAGGAATTACCTCCCTTACCCTTGTAGTCCCTCCTCGTTGTGGTCTTTGCTTCTTCCTTTCTTCTTTTTCCCATCTCCTCAAGTGTCCCATTTTCTTGAGCTATTTCTTCTTTGGACACTTGGTGTGGTAGTGCCCCAGTTCACCACACGTGAAGCATCGAATTCTCCTCTTCTTCTCTTGGAATTCTCCATTCCTACACTTCATGTTAGAATTAAAGGAATTTGAAATGAGTGTAGATTTTACCTCCTTTTTACCTTGTGGGCACTTATCATTGTAGTGCCCCTTATGGTTGCAACCAAAGCATATAATATGCTCCTTTCTCTTGGCTTTGGTGGAGGTGGAGACTAGGTTGACTTCTTCTTCAACCTTGGATGAAGAAGATGCTTCCTCTTGTTCTCGTGTAGACGAGGGTCTCTCCCCCTCAATCCTTGAGGTGGTGACCTCCTCCTCTTCTCTGGATGAGGTGGATGACCTCTCACTGTCTTCTTCCACTTCTTGAACCAATGAGTTGATTTCTTCGGGCTCTTGAATTTGTGTAGGGTTCTTGTGACACTTTTCCAACTTATCCCACAATTCATGAGCATTCTCATATTTACCTACATCATTCAAAATATCGTTAGGCAAAATATTTAACAAGATGTCAATTATCTTCTTATTTGCCCGAAATTGTTCTTGTTGCTCATTGTCCCAATATCTAGGAAGAAGCTTCTTCCCGTGCTTGTCCTTTGGAACTTCGAAGGGCTCTTCTATGGCTATCCTACATGGCCAATCCATGCTAAGCCAAGTCTCCATTCTTGCCCGCCAATATTCGAAGTCTTCATGATCGTAGGGCGGTGGGATATAGATGTCATCCCCAAATTTATCTTCCATCGTTCTTCCCCTAGCGTTCTTGCTCCCTCAGCGATTAGTCCGATCAAGAGCGGTCCTTCGCTCTGATACCAACTGTAGGATCGATTATGTCCGCTAGAGGGGGGTGAATAGCGATTCTTCGGCTTGTTCTTTCTACGTTGTTAGTATGCGCAAGCGGAAACAATAATAATAAACACAAACAATAAAGAAAGCACTGCTAACAAACCGATTTACTTGGTATCCACCCCGGACGGGTGACTAATCCAAGAATCCGTCGGTGGATCACTCCCCGGATAACCTCCGGCTAGCTCTCATCACTCCTTGTGAGTGGAGAAACCTCATCGCAACATCTTGAGAACCACTGAGCATAAAGACTATTGTTTGGCCCTTAACCAAGACCAAACTCGTCACGAAACTCAGCCCCCACGAGTCCTCTTTAAATAGGACTCGGGGCTGATTTCTCGCTACCAGTCGACTGCCCCTAGGGCAGTCGACTGGTGCCAGCCAAATTCAACCGTTGACACCCCCAACGTTCGAATTTGCCAGCTCACCAGCCACCTACCAATCGACTGCCCCCAGGGCAGTCGACTGGTCCCTAGCTGAATCCCTTCCCGAGTACATTCACACAACACTCGACCCTCACGACTCGACTGACTCCTCCTCCGCAGCCTCGACTGTTGCTTTCGCGCCCTCTTCATCTTCGGCTCCTATCCCTCGGAAGCAGCCAAGCCTCCAGCTTGCCTCCATGTCATCCTTCATGCATGCCTCGAAGTCCGTGCCCATCAGCTCATCCTCCCTGCTCTCCATGGTCCTTCGGATGCGCACGTAAGCCTCTAACTTGCCTCCATGCCATCCTTCACCGTACCGAGGCCATCCAATCAAGTCCATATGTGTAACCTATACAACCTGCACACTCAACATACACATATAAGTGTTGGTGCAGTTTGCACTAACGGTCAAACTCGGGTTTTGATGTATGACAAAGTGGTTAAAGTTAGGGTTGTTGGTTTTTAACCTCTTTACTAAGTGTGCAGGGTTGAAAGACTTATGACGAGACACCAGGCTGAAGTCCAGGATGGTTGAGTCCTGGAGGGAAGTCCAGTTGGGTCCGCGGGACCTGACAACTGGCTGAAGACCAAGTTGGTTGAGACTTGGCAGGAAGACCAGGGTGGTTGAGCCTTGGAAGGAAGTCCTGGTGGGTCAAGAAGTCAAGTAAAGCTGCACAAAGGGTAAGTCAGGTAAGTCACTGGATGAGCGAACCAGTGAGGACGAGTCCATTTATGGGACTTTAGGCGCGGTCCAATTTAGACCCATTTGGGTGATCTAAGTTGAGGCCTGGTTAGATCCTGGTCTAGGAGACAGGGTCTAATTAACTATAAATATATTTTACTCCAATATATTTGATAACACTATTTTACAGAATTTATTTAATTAGATTCTAAATACATTAACTCTATTTATTTAATTAGATTCTAAATGCATTAACTCTATTTTACAGAATTTATTTAATTAGATTTTGTAGTTGAATTTTATAAATTATTCCTTATCTAAAGCCTTGGTGGAGGATAAATTATCATTTAAATTATTCGTATTTCCTTCCTTTTTAGAGAATAAAATTATTCCTACTAATGCTTAAAATTCTCACGTAAAGCTTAGCTGGAAGGATAAAATCTCCTTTTAAATTATTAATAAAATTTTAAGAGGATAAAACCTCTCGGTTAACTTTTCAATATTCTGTATTTATATTTTATTTAAATTATTTTCTTAATTGAAGCAACGGATAGAAACATTATCTTTTCTTTTTAATTATTTTATCTTGTTGATGGATAAAATTTAAGCTGAGAAGATCATGCATCGAGGCACTATAAATAGAAGCAAGCAAGCCCTCTAACAGGTAAGAAAATTTGATTCTGGTTCAAGCTTTGGTGCTCTCTCTTCCAAACTCTCCTTCTGCGGTCCAAGCTACGACGTGTTCACGTTTGATCGCTGCTGGAACTTCAACCCCAACATCTGAGCCCATCTAGGAGATCTTCTAAGTTGTTGGGTAACGTAATTTTTATTTCTTGCATTTAATTACTTGAAAGTGTGGGGTTGTCACACTTTCAATTCTTTTGTACTCGCCTACTCTATCGGGGTTTACCGGTAGAGAGTTTTAGTGGATTGCCCAACGGAAAGGTCCGAGGGACCTAGGCCTTCGAGTAGGAGTCGCCGAAGGCTCCGAACGAAGTAAAACTACCTGTGTCGTTTGTATTGGTTTTTTCGTGTTTTATTTTTTCCGCTGTGCACGCTTTTTAAAGCGCTCTAATTTTTTAAAAAAGTCACGTGATTCACCCCCCCTCTCACGTGCATCGATCCTACAAGTGGTATCAGAGCCTGGTACGCTCTGTATCGGTGCAACCACCATAAGAGCCGGGGGAAATCCAGTTCTTTTTTCGATTTTTGGTTTTTCGCTACACATGATCTAAATTAGGTATTGTTGCCTAGATTTGGATTATTTTTTTTCGTTCGTTTGATTTTACTCGAATTTGGTGCAACACCATTTCGAGTCGCTCTTTCTCTTTCTTCTCCTTTTCCTACCACACTACTAATCCAAGACCTAGTCTTGGGACAAGTTTTTGTGTGGTCTATTTCAGATGGCTCAAGGTGAAGGGTTTAGCACTGCCCGTCCTCCACTCTTCAATGGGGAAGATTTCCCTTACTGGAAACGAAGAATGGAGGTGTACCTAAAGACAGACATGGATCAATGGTTCGCGGTGCAATCTGGCTACGAACCACCAATGGACGAGGGAAACAATGCACCACTGAAGCCTGACAAATGGAACCTTGATATGAAGAGAAAGGCCCAGACTGAGTACAAGGCGCAGCACACCCTCTAGTGCGGACTAACAAAAGAGGAATTGAACTGTATCGGCCCAACTGAATCTGCCAAAGAGCTCTGGGACAAACTGATTGAACTACATGAAGGCACCTCTGATGCAAAGGTAACAAAAAGGGATTTACTTTTAAATAAGTTATTTAACATAAAAATGCAGGAAGGAGAATCTGCAAGCCAACTTCACGCCCGGATCAAGGACATACTAAATGGACTCCACCTAATCGGGCACAAACAAGAAAACAGAGACATCATAAGGTATGCTTTAAATGTGTTCCCTAGAAATTTACTGTGGGCATCTATTATAGATGCTTATAAAATTTCTAGGAACCTTTCTAAAATTAATTTAGATGAATTGTTTTGTGAATTAGAACTGCACGAACAGACTAACGCCAAGGCCGAGAAAGGGTTTGCCTTATTTGCAGGTTCCTCAAAAGAAGACAAGTCAAAGAAGAAAATTCAAGAATCAGAAGAAGAGTCAGACTCAGACTCAGATGATGAGGAACAAATGGTCAACCTAGTAAGAAAGGTCTTCGCCAAAAAGAAAAGCCAGTTCTCAAGAAAGGACCTCCAGAGGATAATGAAGCCCACCAGCAGTGAAGACAAAAGTAAAATAACCTGCTTCGGCTGCAACAGAAAAGGACACTTTAAACACGAATGCCCCTACAAAAAGGAGAATCAACCCAAGAAGAATAAGAAGAAGAAGGCTCTTCAAGCCACTTGGGACGACAGCACAGACGACTCCGATGATGAACCACCAAGGAACTCAAACTATCTCGTACTAATGGCAACTGGACCCGGGTCAGACTCAGAGCACGACGAAGATTCCGAATACGAGTCGAGTCAAGAGATCGGACTCTTTTCGGACGACTCGACTAAGGTATATTTAGATTCAGTTAATCAAAAAAATTTTAAGATTATCTCTGCTTTAAATAAAAAATTGTTTGCATCTGAATCTAGAAATGACCAGCTCCTTAAGGAAAATCAAGACCTTAAGGAGCAATTAATTAATACCAGAACATTAACTGAACAAACTCAAAATCAAAAATTAATTGAGCTTTAAACTGAAAACTCAACCCTAAAGGGCGAAGTCCTAAAACTTAAGGATCTACTAGCAACTTTCACAACCCGATCCAAGAACCTTGACCTTATTCTTGGATCACAAAAGGGCATGTACAACAAATCTGGGATAGGATATAAATCAAGATCGACCCAAAGATCCTTTATCTCCTTTATCCACCCCCGCAAAAATCAACGAAAAGCGTGGGTTCCGAAAGCTTATCTAACAAACCAAGTAGGTCAGAATCAATTTTATGTCCCAAAAAGGGACATCCATTACATTGACCCTAGACACCCAGTCTACAATTTAGGGGGAGCCTCCAAACTAGTTGGCATCTCAAAATCAACCTTTGCCCAGGTGAGCACTTAGGACTAGCTTCAAAGTTAATTTGACTCTTGTACTATTTAGTATCAGGGTTTTCAATGAGTAAGTTAAAAGTCCAACTTCTTTAAGCGGCTTTGCCTAGAAAATGGTCGGCCAAAGAAGGCCACTGTGCCTCGCCATTGCCTGGAAGCCAATTATTGAAGTGTACTTTTAAATTACTACTTGTTAAACTTGGATCTAACACAAGGTCAAGTTAACTTTTCTAAACAAACTCAAAATCATCTGACAAAATCATAGGACTCCCTTGATTGATGACTTAGACCGAGTGAGATGAATAAGGATAACCAAATTCAAATTATTGATTGATAACTCAACTTTCAAACTTAAATTCAAATTAAAATTCAAATTCAAATTCAAAAAATAAAATTCAAATTCAAAAATTAAAATTCAAATTCAAATTAACAAAATTAAATTCAAAATTCAAATTAACAAAATTAAATTTCAAAATTCAAATTAACAAAATCAAATTTCAAAATTCAAATTAACAAAATCAAAAATCAAAATTCAAATTAACAAAATTAAATTTCAAAATTCAAATTAAGAAAATCAAATTTCAAAATTCAAATTAACCAAATCAAATTTCAAAATTCAAATTATCAAATTCAAATTCAAAATTCAAATTCAAAAATTCATAAAATTCAAATTCAAAATTTAAATTCAAAAATTAATAAAATTCAAAATTCAAATTCAAGTTGTATCAAATGGATGTTAGGTCAGCCTTCCTAAATGGCTTGATTAAGGAAGAAATCTATGTAGGCCAACCCCCAGGTTTTGAAAGCCTAGAATATCCTGACTATGTCTTTAAACTTAAGAAAGCCTTATATGGACTTAAGCAAGCCCCTAGGGCCTGGTATGAAAGATTGTCTAACTACTTAGTATCTAAAGGCTTTAACCAAGGCAAAATTGACCCAACACTATTTGTTAAAACTCTAAAAACTGATATTTTTATAGCTCAAGTATATGTAGATGATATAGTATTTGGCTCAACTAACTCAAATTTTTTACAAGATTTTATAACGGTAATGGAAAATGAATTTGAAATGAGTTTAGTAGGTCAATTAACTTTCTTTTTAGGGTTACAAATAAAACAACTAGTGAGGGTACTTTTGTCTATCAACAAAAATACACTAAAGAATTACTTAGAAAATTTGGAATGGATAGTGCTAAAGAAATTAAGACACCTATGGCTACCAATCAAACTATAGATAGTGACACAAATGGCAAACCTGTTGACCTTAAGTATTATAGAAGTGCTATAGGTAGCTTACTTTACCTAACTGCAAGTCGACCTGATATTCTCTTTGCAGTTAGTATGTGTGCTAGGTATCAAACATGTGCTAAAGAATCACATCTAACCCTAGTTAAAAGGATATTTAGGTATCTCAAAGGGACAGAAAGTTTAGGAATTTGGTACCCTAGAACAGCCCAGTTTGAACTTATTGGATTTTCTGACTCAGATTATGCTGGCTGTAAATTAGATAGAAAAAGTACCAGTGGTGGATGCCAACTTCTAGGACCCTCACTAGTTAGTTGGTTCAGTAGAAAACAACATTGTGTTGCCCTATCCACCACTGAAGCTGAATACATAGCAATGGGTGAATGTGTAGCCCAATTACTCTGGATGATGCATACCTTAAAAGATTTTAACTTAGATTTTAAGAAAGTCAAAACTTTTATAGATAATCTAAGTTCAATTAATCTAACCAAAAACCCAATTCACCACTCTAGGACCAAACATATAGAAATTAAGCACCATTTTGTTAGAGATCATGTTAATAAAGGGGAAATAGAACTTAACCATGTTGAATCTAAGTCTAACCTAGCTGATATATTTACCAAACCACTTCCTGAATCTGAATTTAGCAACTTAAGAAGGTTAATAGGAATGTGTGTTATAGACTAGGACTGACCTGATAAGCTTAAGTTGACTTTTGGTTTAACTAATTAAGCTTGTAAGTTTAAAAACATGGATTTTTCAAACTTGTTTTTCAAAAGTTTATTGTCTTTCAAAATTTAACTTAAACACGGACTTTTCAAACTTGTTTTTCAAGAACTTTATTGTCTTTCAAAATTTGATTTTCAAAACTGGCAGACTTAGCCTAAGCTTGACCCCTAGAATTGCATGAACCTATAGATTTAGGTAGCCGCATCTCACAAAACACATTAAGATTAACTTGTTTGTGTTTGCAAAAACATAGAACGGTTGTGAGATGCATAGGATACTGCCTGGACTTCCGAATGCTTAAGTCAGTGCATCACAGTAAGTCTGGGCGTAAAATATCAACATTACAGTGATCAAGTCAAGCAGTCTTGCATTAAAATCTGAGCTAGACATTATTACTTGACTTGACTAACCCAGTGAACACTACTATCATCTAGATAGTTAGTCAGTAACTAGGGTTAGACACATGAAAAGGGACCACAATCATTACTTGGTCAAGGGAGAGCAGAGGTCAAAATACTTTTTCAAAATGTCATTTTTGACAAAACACATTTGAAAATTTTGATAAAAGTTGATAAAGATTGAGAGGGAGTTCCAGCTAATCCCTAAAAATATTTTTTTATTAAGATTGATATTATATTTTCTGAAAAAAAAAATTTTGAAAGAATTTTTTTTTTTGAAAGCTAAGTTAATAGATTTAAGACTATTTTTTCTAACACTTAGCCTATATTTCTACTCCCTTAAACTTGTTATGCTTATATCTTTTTTGATGAATGACAAAGGGGAGAGTAGGGTAAAAGGGTTAGAAAATTGCAAACAGCATGCTTATTTCACATTTATTTACCTCTGCTTTCTTGTGTGCTGCAACTTTCATACCTATGCTTGTGTTATATTGTTTGCATGTTTATGCAAGTTCATATCTGCTGTTTTTTTTCTAACTTTAACCTGAGTTGTCAATACATCAAAAAGGGGGAGATTGTTGGTGCAGTTTGCACTAACGGTCAAACTCGGGTTTTGATGTATGACAAAGTGGTTAAAGTTAGGGTTGTTGGTTTTTAACCTCTTTACTAAGTGTGCAGGGTTGAAAGACTTAGGACCAGACACCAGGCTGAAGTCCAGGATGGTTGAGTCCTGGCGGGAAGTCCAGTTGGGTCCGCGGGACCTGACAACTGGCTGAAGACCAAGTTGGTTGAGACTTGGCAGGAAGACCAGGGTGGTTGAGCCTTGGCAGGAAGTCCTGGTGGGTCAAGAAGTCAAGTAAAGCTGCACAAAGGGTAAGTGAGGTAAGTCACTGGAGGAGCGAACCAGTGAGGACGAGTCCATTTATGGGACTTTAGGCGCGGTCCAATTTAGACCCATTTGGGTGATCTAAGTTGAGGCCTGGTTAGATCCTGGTCTAGGAGACAGGGTCTAATTAACTATGAATATATTTTACTCCAATATATTTGATAACACTATTTTACGGAATTTATTTAATTAGATTCTAAATGCATTAACTCTATTTATTTAATTAGATTCTAAATGCATTAACTCTATTTTACAGAATTTATTTAATTAGATTTTGTAGTTGAATTTTATAAATTCCTTATCTAAAGCCTTGGTGGAGGATAAATTATCATTTAAATTATTCGTATTTCCTTCCTTTTTAGAGAATAAAATTATTCCTACTAATGCTTAAAATTCTCACGTAAAGCTTAGCTGGAAGGATAAAATCTCCTTTTAAATTATTAATAAAATTGTAAGAGGATAAAACCTCTCGGTTAACTTTTTAATATTCTGTATTTATATTTTATTTAAATTATTTTCTTAATTGAAGCAAAGGATAGAAACATTATCTTTTCTTTTTAATTATTTTATCTTGTTGATGGATAAAATTTGAGCTGAGAAGATCATGCATCGAGGCACTATAAATAGAAGCAAGCAAGCCCTCTAACAGGTAAGAAAATTTGATTCTGGTTCAAGCTTTGGTGCTCTCTCTTCCAAACTCTCCTGCTGCGGTCCAAGCTACGACGTGTTCACGTTTGATCGCTGCCGGAACTTCAACCCCAACATCTGAGCCCATCTAGGAGATCTTCTAAGTTGTTGGGTAACGCAATTTTTATTTCTTGCATTTAATTACTTGAAAGTGTGGGGTTGTCACACTTTCAATTCTTTTGTACTCGCCTACTCTATCGGGGTTTACCGGTAGAGAGTTTTAGTGGATTGCCCAACGGAAAGGTCCGAGGGACCTGGGCCTTCGAGTAGGAGTCGCCGAAGGCTCCGAACGAAGTAAAACTACCTGTGTCGTTTGTATTGGTTTTTTCGTGTTTTATTTTTTCCGCTGTGCACGCTTTTTAAAGCGCTCTAATTTTTTAAAAAAGTCACGTGATTCACCCCCCCTCTCA
>JAGFNQ010000986.1:15691-66344 GCA_024364735.1 Boesenbergia rotunda | reverse complement strand
GCCTTCTTACAATTGAGAAATAAAAACTAGTTAGGAATTCAGATGGTTGGTCCAGTGTTGTGTTTCGATTTGTTTATGGGTTGTCTCCATTGAAATCTGAGATGAATGACAAATGGAGACAATGGAAACATGATTTAAAGAGAGCATTTGGCCCCAGTAAGACAAAAGAAGAAATTGCTTCTACATTACCTAATGATCGAGTTGATCCAAATCAATACCGCGCTATAGTTCATCATTGGTTTTCAGAAGAAGGGCAAGTAAGTTGTTTTACATATATATGTATTTTATATAACATTATACACATATGTGATATTTTCTCCTTATGAATTATTGCTTTGTACAGAAAATAAGTGAAATTAATAAGCAAAACCGTACTAAGCTTGAAGATACACATTGTCACGCCCCGAGACCTGGGAGCCGCTGATCCAATATAAAATCGGACAGCACCTCCCCTGTCCGACGGACAATTTACGCATACATACAAATATCCATACAACCCACGCAGTATAAATTTGGCCTCAGGCCTAAAAATCAAGACAGAACATAAAATAAAACATGGTAAACCATACCTGACTGCGGACCGGTCTGACTTACGATAAAACAACCAATACATAAACCCCTTAGGGCACACAACAACACTCCGAAGATATATACAAATCCAATAAATAAATATGAAACCTAGGCACTACTAAGTACAAAACAAACTATATCATCGCGATGGGTAGGGACTAGCTGCTGGGCTCTTCTGGCGACTCCAAGTATCTCAACCTGAAATAAAAACATAGGCAACGGTGTGAGTCTAAACGAACTCAGCGGATACCTAAACAGATATGCATAGTAGGTTATACTAACAATAAGAGTCACGCTGATACAGGCTCATATGTACAATAGAAAGGCATACACTGAAGGTACTGAATGTAGGTACATACCAGAATGCATCTATCCTGCAGAGGGATGGAATAAATCCCTATGGAATAAGTATAACACATAATCCAAGGTAAACAGGTATCTAGTATATGCATGTCAATCAAGTGCAGAAATCAAATACAGCAAGTAATGCACGATGCAAAATATGCACATGGTGCAATGATATGTGTCACCCCTGACGTCAGTCAGGCACCGTCCACCTATCATAAATGAACGTCCGCGTGGGTAGGGTTATGACAACTGTACGCACCCTGCTATCACTGCTCCTGAGTGACCGAGTGGACAGGATGCTGGCGGAGGTCACTCTCCTACCCCAAGCAATGGGGGAGTCTCGCTCTCATCTTCTCGTGTCTCAAGACGAGAAGAGATCCCTGGCTACTACCACGCACCAGAACCACCCTCCAAATAGTGACCGTGCGGAGTAATACAGGGCAAATGCACAAAACCTATGGTAGCCATTACCCCTGAGTGGGTGTGTGTGCATATCCTCATGTAACTGACGATAGACGCAGACTACATAGGAGCCGATGATCGTCAGCATGCAACAATGCAAGGATGGTGCATGACCCAAACACATACAACACCCACCAAGTCCTCAACTAACACCTCAGTGTGCTAGGTATAGGTCTGAATCCTATATCATGGGATACAAGTAACCTACTAGGTATACTAACGAAATAACTAATGATCCATCAATGTCAAATGCGAGGGAACATATCACTACATCTATGCACATATATATACACATAACAACTATTGAGACTGTATGAAGCTAAAAGGGAGATAACCTCAAGGATAAACAACAGATATCATATACAGGTTTACTAAGGCAGATATAAGATATAAACTTACTGTTATCTATAACAAACCATGCATAGCAATATGACAATATCTAAAAAGATAAGTCGAAGGGACCCGCCTCAAGAATGTAGTTCGAATAGAGATGAAGCCCCACGACCAAGCGAAGTAACCAAGTTAGAGTCCTGTATCAAAGACAGTTATTTAGCTATTTACACCAATACCAAGTAGCTAATATAACACAACCTCATTTGGATCATCCTAATCCTAATGATCAATCCCAAATTTTAAACCTAAAACATAGAGGTTAGTTTTATTCTTTAATCCAAGCCTAAGTCTAATCACTTTATCCAATCAGTATCTAATCCCAACATAAACCAATCTCCAAGTATATCTCTCAATGGAAGCATTACAAGATCAAAGAACTTATGGCAATACCCCACCCAAGCAAAACTAATCAATAGTGGTCAGACCACCTCATAAGAAACTAATTTAAATAAGGTCTAACCTTAACTTGTGATTTATGGCATAACCAAAACCCAAACAGCCCTCACGGCAAGGGGAGAACAAGATGAGGCTCACAGCAGTCTCACAACCTAGATGAAAAGGACATCAAACAACCAGACACAATCAATCAATTCCTCGCACACACACAAAACCTTATAAATCCAACATCATAGCTGACTTAATCACCACACAGAATTACATCATCTCGCAACACAACAGATCCAAAAGTCCCATACAGAATTCCTATTACAAGCTACAATTTAATTAGGTTACCATTCACCTATACCGATCCAATGAATCACAAACCAATTTATCCAAAGATCATCACTAAAACTCACAAACCTTACCTAATAAAATACCGGAAGAGCTTCCCTGCTCCAAATCTGGTGGCACAACAACAGAGTAGGAAGATCAATTAAATGGCATAATTCTTTTCAATCCTTGAATCACCGAAACCCATTCTGACCAGATCAAAAATGGAAACCATAGTTTACACAGAAAAATCCACAGAGTTTCCAAATTCAAACGTAAGGTCACATATAGAATTCCATCCCAAAGCCAATTCATTCGCGAAATGTATCAAAACCTTACCTCATATGATCGGCGATGTCCTGTGTAGGTCTCGGCTCGCTCCCCTCCTCTGCCGCAAAAGGAAAACTCCATAGGGCACAGATTCCTTGCTGGAACCCAGGGCTGCAGTCCCATGGCCGGTGAACAAGAGACTGGAGGTCGTCAGCTTTGGCTAGGGTTCGCGACACCAGAAGAGGAGGAAGGTTTGGGCTTCCTCTAGGCTATGAGCGAAGAAGTGAGGGAGAGGGGAGTTTAGCTACTGCTAGGGTTCGCAGAAGAAGCAAAGATGAGGAAGAGATTGGGCGCTCGGCTGTGGGCGATTGAGAGGGAGAGGAAAGGGAGTCGGGCGTGGTTGCGGCTAGGGCACGTGAGGGGAGGAAGAAGGAAAGATCGGCGGTGGTTGCGCCTTCGCAACCCAGGCCGAGATCTTTAATAAAAAGGGGGGGTCTTTTTGCAGAAAAGCCCCTCATTTTTCTCCGTTTCACACTAAACCCTTATGATTTCTAATTTTTAACATTTAACTCCCCCTAGTTTGCTTTACTAGCCCTTAAGCTCTCAAAATGTATAATTTTATTCCATCTAACTCCCCGAAACATCGCCTAAGGGGTCGGAAACCCTAGACTCAATCCGGAAAAATCCTGAAAAATTTTCTGGTTCTGATTTTCGAATCGCCGTATTTTACATTTCTTTAAAAAATTTGGGCCATTTCTCGATTTATGCGTGTCACCTTGCGCAGGGGCCATGCTAATCTTCTCTGTATCGTTCCAATTTTATCGGATGTCTCCGAAGGGTTGAGAGTTGATACAAAGTGTTATTTTGTGAGGAAATTCAAGTTTATATCAAAAGTCAAGCACGTTTGATGTTTTTCATGAAAATATATTTTTCTAAGGTAGGATATACCCTAACAAACGTGCTTGCAAAATTTTACATTTTTCTGGATTTTCTAGAATTTTTTACGCATTTTTTGAATTTCGGTTGGAAATTCAGAAACTACCGTATCAGTCGACTGCCCTGGGGGCAGTCGACTAGTAGTTAGGGAAGAATTCTATTTGGTGATTTTTGAGTGGTTTTTTTAGAAATCTGGTAAGTTTTATTTGGCACCAGGGGTAGGATTTCTTGGGGCAATCTTTTTGATGGTGTCAAAGGGGGAGAACTTGGGTGCTAAGTTAGGTTTGGGTTGAACCTTAACTGTGGTTGAATTATGAAACTTGTGTGATAAGTGTTAAGTTGGAAGAACTTAATTGATGTTGAGTGATGTTGAGATTGGGTATGACTCAACGTGGTGTTGTTGCTTGTGAAGTTAAGTTGGGAAGAATTTAACTTGAGATTAGCAATGAGAATTGAAAATTGGGAGAAAGCATAGGTTAAGGGGGAGGTTGCTTCTTGTTTGTTATACTTTGATTTTCAATTGCTATTGTTGTTGTTTATTATTATTGTTGTTATGTTTACCTAACTTAACATATTGCCACACATCAAAAAGGGGGAGATTATTGGGGCAATCGACCCTGATATGATCTGGAGGATCATAGGGTTTTGATGTGTGTGGTCAATATGGTTAAGTTAGGACTTATTGTTGGACTAATATGTGTACATAAGTGTGCAGGTGTACAGGTACACATGGACTTGGTTGATGTCTTCAGTTGAAGGATGGCATGGAGGCAAGCTGGAGGCTTGCGTGCGCATCCGAGGGACCGTGGATAGCAGGGACGATGAGCCAAGGGATGTGGACTTTGAGGCGTACGTGAAGGGTGGCATATATGGAGGCAAGCTGGAGGCTTGCGTGCGGATCCGTGGGACGAGGGCCAAAGATGAAGAGGGTGTGAAGGCAACAGTCGAGGCTGCTGGTGAAATGTACTCAGGGGAGTGTCAACAATCGGGTCTAAGTATGAGTGTTTGTACTCAGGGGCTAAGCCGGGAGGGTTCGAGTGCGGAGTGAAATGTACTCGGGGAGTGTAACCTTAGGCTTAGGTTTGGACCAGTCGACTGCCCTGGGGCAGTCGATTGGTGTAGGCTGGAACAGGCTGTCAGATTCGAACGTTGTACTGTAACGGTCGAATCTGAGTGGGACCAGTCGACTGCCCTAGGGGCAGTCGACTGGTAGCGATTGTTTCAGACTCGAGCCCTATTTAAAGGGGCTCGTTTCCTACTTTCTTCTCTTGACGGAACAAGCTTGGTTAAGGCTTGTTAGTAGTCTATTGTGCCTAGATAGTGTCCAAGGTGTTGTGGCGAGGTTTCTCCACCCACAAGGAGCGACGAGGGCTAGCCGGAGGTTATCCAAGGAGTGATCCACCGACGGATTCTTGGATTAGTCACCCGTCCGGGGTGGATACCAAGTAAATCTGGTTTGTTAGCATTACTTTACATTGTTAGTTTTATTTTGTTTGTATTTCCGCTGCGTAACTAACAACGTAGGTGAAAAGAATCCGAAGAAATGCTATTCACCCCCTCTAGCGTATCGAAAATGATCCAACAATTGGTATCAGGGCCAAGGACCGCTCGTGATTGGACTAACCGCCAAGAAGAGCAAAAGCTAGAGGGAAGAAGAATGGAAGAAAAATTTGTGGCTCACTTGGCTACCAGGATTCATAAACTCTAGTACTTAGCCTGGAGGTCTAGAGTTCGAATCGTGGGGAATGCAAAACTCCACTGGTCAGGGGTGGAAAGTTCTTGTGAGCAACGACGGTCGACGACCAATGGGGCCAGGTTGTTGGGCCGGCAAAAAATAAAATTTAGCCGCCCAAGGGGCCGAGGGGTCGGGTCGACGGGTCGGGTCGACGGGTCGGGTCGTTACACACATTGTATGGGTAGAAAAAGTCTCCCTGAAGTGATTGATGAGAAGGTCTGTTTGCATTCATTATTATTGAATTATAAATTTTTATGTGAAACTCACAATTTATTTGGTTTTAGAAAAAGAAAAACAAAGGAGTATTGCCTGAACGTCATGTGGTATATATTGACACTCGAACTCGTAAAAATGGAACAATTGTCAATGACAAAGCTGTTGGTGTTATTGTAAGATTTTATTATATATGTTTTGTTTCTGCAACTATTTTATTTATTTTTACTTTGTTGTATAACACACTCTTACAAGTATGACTTCTTTTATGTATATGGTGTTTCAGGATGAAATTAAAAAACACATACCCGAGGGTGAGACATCCCAAGCATCTCAAAGCAAACAAGGTTGCACATTTTGGAAGGATGACTTGCTTTCAAAAGTACAAGGACCTGAAAATGAAAAGAGAGGACGCGTGTGTTGTTTGGGCAAGATTCCACCAGCTAAAAAGTCAAAAACTTCATCATCTACCGATGCAGATTTGCGTGAAGAAGTTAAGCAGATTAAGGGGTTGTTGACAAATGTGCTAAAATTAATGCAAAGTCGTTTACCAGAAGAAGATGTGTAAAATATCTTACAACTTGCAACTGAACAGGTATGTTTAGACCTATAATTGTGTGTTTAAAATGTACTAGAAATTTAGTTTTTTGACAAAAAGCTATGGAGTTTTTTTAATGATGGCTTTTTTTGGTGTTATATTGTTATTGTGAAAGCCTATTTATTGGTACAAACTTTGTGACACATACTATTTTATGTTATCACACATATTTAAAATTTGCATATTTTTTTTATAGGTTCCGGATGCTTCAAGTAAACCTAATGATCAAAGCAATTCAAGATCTCAAAGTGTCAATAATGAAGATTATGAATATAGTATGTACTTAATTTTATTAATTTTCATTAAGATTGATGTTAATTTTGTTAAATACATACACTAATATTAATATTTAATTGTAATTTAATTTATAGGTGATAACCAGAAGTGAAGGTACTCATCTTTATTAATGGTTGGTGATTCATGCCTATCATGTTTTAGAATTGTATTCTACCGGCTATGGGAGCATAACATGTACTTCTACTAGATTTTCTTGATTCAGTTTATTTGCAATATTGATACATATTACTTTAGAACTTGTTTTACTTTTAATATAATTCAAGCCTTTTTTTAAATATGATTGTTATTCTTATATATATAAATTTAAATATATAAATTAAATTCTAAATTTTAATTTTTTGTACCCATAATAAAAAATCATTATATGCTATACTCACGGAAAATTTAAATTTAACAAAAGTGTGGCTATAATCTATACCCATAGAAAATTAAAAATCATATCGTTATAAGCTATACCCACAGAAAAAAGACCTTTGCACTAAAGTATATAGTGATAGAATTATTTTCGTGGGTAATTACTTGGTGATTATTTATGACGGTTTTTAGTTCTGTCACTAAAACCTCTAGTGAGACAATGAAATCCATAGGTATAAGTCGAGGTATTTTCTGACGATAATGAGTATTGTCACTATATGTTATACTGAGGGCAAAAAAATCATCGGTAAAGACATAATAAAAATGACGGAAATAAGCGCCCATGGGTATAGACTTTTGAGGTCTATACCCACAATTTTCATGCTTTTACCTATGATTTTTTACTGTGGGTATATGATAATTTTCTTATAGTGACACCAAAATTTCCCATCTAGGAGGGTATTTCTTTTCTTACATTAATGCTATGTTTACTCGGATGGGTGAAAGAAAAGAATTGGAAAATTATCCCTACTGAAAGGGAATAGAAAGAGAAAAAAGGAAGGGTGGGAAAAAGGATAGCTATGGATGACAAAGATAATCCCCCTCTCACTATCACTGCCTTCACCGTCGACACCTTTGCCAACGTCATGGCAGGAGGAGAATAGTGCAGAACATCAGCTTCGTCAGTTGCTCACAGCTCGTTGCCACTCATGCTCATGGCAAAGTGAGAGGTTGTCCACCTGCCGTGCTAGTGCTCGCGGGCGATCTCTCCCCGCCTGCTTGCTTGTGAGCAGGCGAGTCCCCCATCCCCCTCCGGCTTTCGGGTGATCGCCCCCTCACCTAGCAAGCAAGCCCCTCGCCACCCCATCAATTCGCGATCGAGCCCCTCGCTACTGGTCGACATGCGAGCACTAGATCGAAGCTTGAAGTGAGCAGGTAAATTGCGGTGGTGGAGAGAGTAGAGAGCAAGATTGATGAGGACGATATGAAGCCCCATGGAGTTTTGGGAGGTGGAGGTGGAGATGGATTCGAAGCCCTTGAAGAGTGACTTCCAATGGAGCTGCTTGATTGATTGTTGCTTCTCCATCATGAAGCAGATCTCGCCGGATAGGTGACGACGAACATGGAAGAGGCATGTAATGCTAGGATGGCAGTCTTTTGGAGACAGAGGCGGCTCACGGAGTTGAGGCGGAGTTGCAGCGAAGGACCAATGGTTGCTTTCCGGCCGATTTTGAGGGGATACAAATGTTAGCATATAATAAAAAATTATTTATATAAGGGTAGAATTTATCTAGAATAGAATTAGATTTTTAAAGTTATTATTACTTGTGTATATATATCTCCTTTTCATATATAAACCCTAAGTTTTATGAATATAATTATTTAGCCGTCATTTATTTTCATCATTCTCTTCTCTCTCTCTCTCTCTTTCTTTGTATCAATTTTAGATTATATTTGTATTATTTTCATGATATCAGAGCATGGTCTTGCCAAACCAAAAAGTTTAAATTTGGAAATATTGCAATACGATTGTCGAGATTTATGATTTTCAAATGTCTGAATGCCGATTATTATGAGGTTTCTTCAGTGTTTTCTATGTCTTGATTTAAAACTGCATTTATAGAAGAATTATATTTTCTTAAGTTTTAACCGTTAGATCGCCCTGAAACTTTGAAGAAACATTCCTCGCACCCAGGGCTACATTTTGAATGGTGGAGATCGGATTTTGAGTTCTTTAAATCCACCTAACGATTGAAAAATATGACCATTGATTTTGTCTTCTCCTTGGAAATCCGATAGTCAATCACAACAATGAATCTTTAAATTTGGAGCATCCAACATGGCAACAGTAGTTCCTCTTACAGACTATGGAGGGACTCAATCATCCAATGCCATAATTACATCTCTTGCTGAACGGTTTCAAAAGTTTCTTGCATCTCATCCATATGTCATGTCTATTTCTTCTCACAAAGGTTTGCCCTATAATGATACCTTAGGTATACCTTCCACTATCTGGATCTTTGATTCTGAAGCTTCACATCATATATCGCCTAATATCAATTCTCGTGTATCTATAAATTCTTCTCCTTCTGTGTCAGTCATAACTGCAGATGGTTCTCCCATGTCATTAGCTGGTGTTGGCTCTATTTCTACATCTAATTTATTTTTGTTAATGTATATCACATTCCTAATCTTACTTTGAATCTTGTTTCGGTTAGTCAATTATGTGATTTTTGTTTCTCAATTTCTTTTACTTCATCTTCTTGTTATATCTAGGATCCGCAATCTCAGAAGCAGATTGGGATAGGCCATAGATAGGGGGACTATATGTATTAGAACAACTAAAAGTTTCAGATATTGCAGCATCCAGTGTTGATTTGTCTTCCTTTCGGTTAGACTCTATCTCTTTTGATTTTTGTTTGTGGAATTGTCATCTTGGACATGTTTCTTCTTCTTGTTTGAAATACTTAGCTTCTAAAGAAAATTTAGGAAAATTACAAACTCATGATATTTCAGATTGTCGTGGTTGCAAATTAGCAAAATTCTCTACCTTACCTTTCTATAGAAGTATCTCTATTTCTCTTGCACCGTTTGAATTAATTCATTCTGATATGTAGGGTCCATCTTCGATTTGTACACCTGGTGGATCCCATTACTAAATTTCCTTTATTGATGATTGTACTCCCTACACTTAGGTCTATCTTATACAACATCGTTTTGATTTCCTTGGTATTTATCATATATTTCGTACTATGGTAAAAACTCAACATAATACTGTTATTAAATGTTTTCGATCTGATTTGGGTGGTGAATATACATCTAATATTTTTTTCTGAAGTACTTGCCTCAGATGGTACACTTTATCAAAGTTCTTGTACTGATACTCCTGAACAAAATAGTGTTGCTAAAAGAAAACATAATTACATTATTGAAACTGTACGTTCTATCTTGTTGTCTGCATATGTTCCTAGCGAGTTCTGGGAGGAGTTATTCTTACTGTAGTCCATTCTATCAATAGAATTCCATCTTCTATTACATCTGGTTTATCTTCTTTTGAAAAACTATATGGTCATGTTCCTGATTATTCTGTCTTAAGAGTTTTTGGATCTACATGTTTTGTCCTCCGTCCTCATGTTGAACGTAGTAAGCTTAGTTCTCGGTCCGCTCTTTCTATTTTCCTTAGCTATGGCAAGAGTCAAAAAAGATATCGATGTTATGATCTAGTTAGTAAAAAACTCTATGTCTCGTGCCATGGTATTTTTCTTGAACACATTTCATTCTATTCTGTTCCCTCTAATACTCCTAATCTTAGAAAATCTGATCTCACTCGTATTGATCCTTTTTGCACACACTCCGATGATATATCGTCTCATGTTTCCCCACAAGTAGACCACCCTAGCATCTCTTCTTCTAATGATGCTATTTGCAGGATTAACATTCATACAGATTCTGGTCATCAACTTCCCGATGATCCCCCTGCTCCTACTGCTTCCCATAATGCTCCTATAATAGCGGACCCTCCTCCTCATTACCCTCAACGATCTCGTAAGCCTACTCAATTGTCTGATTTTGTGTATTCTACTTAATCTAGTTCTTTTTCTTCCTTTTTGGCTTCTATTCACCAATTGTCTGAGTCCTCCTCTTATAGAGAGGCTTCTCTTGACCCTTTTTGGCAGCAGACTATGGCGGAAAAACTTTCTGCTTTGTATCAAATAGGTACTTAGAATTTTGTTCCTCTTCCTTTCAGGAAGCATACGATTGGTTCTCGATGGGTGTATAAGATCAAAACCAAATTTGATAGGTCAGTTGAGCGGTATACAGCTCATTTGGTTGCTAAAGAATTTTCCCAACAATATGACATGTATTATGAGGAAACCTTTGCTCCAGTTTCCGAGCTTGTTACTATCCGTACTCTCATTGCAGTTGCATTTGTTTGTCAGTGGTATATTTTTCAGATGGATGTTAAAAATGCTTTTTTAAATAGAGATCTTCAAGAAGAAGTTTACATGATGTCTCCACTAAGTGTCACTCACAATCCTGGTGAAGTTTACAAACTAAAAAAAGGCTCTTTATGGCCTTAAACAAGCTCCTCGAGCTTGGTTTGACAAGTTCTCATTTGTTGTTGGATCTCTTGGCTTTCTTTCTAGTCAGCATGACTCTTCTCTTTTTGTTCATTATACTTCGTCAGGTCACACGCTACTCTCTCTTTATATTGATGACATGATTATTATAGGGGATAATATATGTGGAATAAAAGAATTGAAATTACATTTGGCTTATGAGTTTGAAATGAAAGATTTGGATGTTTTGCATTATTTTTTGGGACTTGAAGTAGCTTATTCTCCTCGTGGTTATCTTCTCTCATAATCCAAATATATTGGTGACATTCTAGAGCAAGCTCATTTATCTGACACTCGTATTGTGAATACTCAGCTTGAGATTAATGCTCGGTACTCTTCGACTGATGGTGTTCCCTTGCCAGATCCTTTTTTATATCGCACTTTAGTTGGTAGTCTAGTGTATCTAACCATCACTAGACCTAACATTGCTTATGATGTATACATTGTCAACCAGTTTGTTGCTTCTCCCACTTCAGTACATTGGGGAGCTGTACTTTACTTCCTTCGATATCTTTGAGATACTCAGTTTCATAGTCTTCTTTATCCTTCCACTTCTACATTAGAGTTGTGTGTCTATTCAGATGTAGATTGGTATAGTGATTCTACAAATCGTAAGTCTACCACAGGATTTTGTATTTTCTTGGGAGATTCTCTTAAATCTTGGAAGAGTAAAAAGTAAAATATTATCTCTCATTCTTCTATTGAAGCAGAATATCGTGCTATGACCTCTACTACTACTGAAATTGTTTGATTATGTTGGTTACTTGCTTATATGAATATTTTTCTCTCAAACCCTACTCCTATGTATTGTGACAACTCTAGTGTCATTCAAATTGTTCACAATTCTATTTTTCATGAATGCACTAAGCATATCGAGATTAATTGTCATCTCACTCGACATTACTATTAGAATGACACCATCACTTTTCCATTTATCTCATCTTCTATACAAATTGCAGACTTGCTCACCAAGGCACATTCCACTACACATTTTCAGTTTCTGATTAACAAGCTTTCGATGTTTTCTGTTAAAGCATCGTGAGTTTGAGAGGGGATGTTAGTATATAATAAAAAATTATTTATATAAGGGTAGAATTTGTCTAGGGTAGAATTAGTCTTTTAAATTTATTATTACTTGTCTATATATCTCTCCTTTTCATATGTAAATCCTATATTTTATAAATACAATTATGTAACCATCGTTTATTTTATTCTTTCTCTTGTCTCTCTCTCCTTCTCTTTGCATCCCTTATAGATTTATTTGTATTGTTTTCAAAAAGATTCCACAAAATAGATCCACGGATGGTTTCATCAACCGTCCATCCATTATTTTAGAAGAGGTAAACAAGAGAAAGGACGAATAGCCCATCCTCTTTTGTGAAATAAACAGTAGAAAATTTTCTTTTACCTTGCTCATCCGTCCATTCGAGTAAACAGACCATAAGTGTTATAGAGACACTATCAATAACTTTTTACCCAAGGAGTCGAATATTTATATCCTTGCGAGAATGTGACATTTTTTTTCCAGATGACTTCGTAGGCTTGTTTAGATGACTTTACCCATGTCTCTGGGGCTTGCTTTGATGTGGCTCCTTCGGGTATAACTCAATAAAAATAATAATAAAGAAACTTTCAAATTGATTATTTTTAATTAATTGAGATTTATGATATCATAATCGAGATGAGTATGAATCGATTATAAAAGATAATAGCTCCCGGGTATGGTTGAGTTGGTTATTGTGGGACAGATATTGCTATAATGAATAAGGGTTTGAATATCGGTAAAGTCGAGAAAAGTACTCTCTCTGCAGTGGCAAACTGTAGCTTTCTCATTTACCTTCTCATATATAGTCATGTGAAGCCGCTGAGGTGGTGTATTCCACCTTATCACTACTAATAAAAGATAATAGATTCGAAGGTTTAGATATATGAATTATCAAAATAATAATAAAAGATAATATTTTTAAATTTATATCATATTCATTACTATAATTATAATTATTATGATAGTATATCACATTTAATTTTTCTATTTCTCATCTTAAAAATATGTAGTCGATAACTTTTCTTGACTAAAGGCTCGATGTCTTTTGTTTCACATTTCATTCAATAAATAGATGAATGCAAAGTAATTAAAGGCTAATTTATAGGGATTGAAATATCGATTCCTCTCTATTTACAACCATATGTATTAATTGTGATTGATTTATCTCTATTTATGTTGGTCGATCAAGAATCATCAATTTGTCAACAAGAATTGATGACGTTGTTGAGTTAAAGATTTGGTAAACACATCGATAATCTGTGCAATAGTAGAAACATGCGAAAGGGAAATAATATCAGTGTGTACAACTTCTTAAATATAATGACAATCCATTTCAATATGGTTGGTGTCCTCATGATAGACCGGATTAGTAGCAATTTGAATATCACTTGTATTATTAACATGTAGAGGAGTGGGCGGACTAAGGAAATCCAAGCTCAAACAATAATCCTTGGAGCCAAGTAATTTCAAAGCATGTAATAGATATAGCATGATACTAAGATTTAGTAGAAGATTTAGGGTGTGTTTGGTTTGTATTTTCTAATCTGTTTTTCATTTTCATTTTCTATAGAAAATACGGTTTTCTGGAAAACAAGTTTGATTTGCATTTTCCAGCTTTGTTTTCCAGAAAAAAAAAACATAGCGTTTTCTGGAAAACTAGAGAATGAAAAAAGTCATTTTTCAGAAAATGAAAACTGGAACTAACCAAACACCCCTTTAGAGACTCGATCTTGTTTCTTAATTTCCATGATTAAAAAAATCTCCAAGAAGTATACACCAACTAACGACATAGCAATGGGTGTTTGGACAACCAACACAATCAACACTGCTAAAGCACTAAGCAGTATAAAAGATCCAACAAGAAAGAATAACCACAATGTGAAATACCCTTAAGATATCTAATGATGCGATGAACTACAACCAGATGATGATGTTGATCAGGAGAGTGTATAAATTGACTAACTTGTTGAACAATAAGATTACATTTGGTGAGAGATAAACAATCCTATAATGTAATCAAGATTACATTACAAGATAGATTACTTTGTTGGAATAATTTTAAAATTGTAATGTAATATAATCTCAATAACAAAAGTTCTTCAAGATTTGTAATCTTAATTATAAGACCAAAACACTGTAATCCAATTACATTCCAAAACCCTAAACCCATTATTTAATTAATGTCAAATATACCCTGCAGTGAAAACCTATACGTTGCAATCAAACCAGGCGGCGAAAAGTGGGGAAACCTGGCGATTGAGGAAAGGCGATAAAAACGATGAGAAATGATAAAAGGAGGCGAGCACTAGCACCACTTACCTCACTGAAGGCCTCTCCCTTCTGTCCGGTTGACCTCACCAAGAAAACAAGGTTGCCTTTGTGAGATTTGCAGGATTTACAAATTTATTTTTGGTGAGATTTGTAATTTTTGCGTTTCTTTGTTTCTGAGATACTTGAAAATCATGTTGATCTTCCGTTAAGGATCATCAATAGAAAGATTAACTATACCTTGTAGACCATCATGTTAAAAGCGTGGACATGTAGGAGTAGGGCTTTTCTAGAGGCTAAGGCAGATAAGAGGGCTTTGCATTTATTCTTTGTTTTTCAATTTTTTTTCTGTTTTTGAATTTATCTTTGGTGTTTTCATGTTTCGTGCAATCGAAAAGGGGAATTTGGTTATTCCCTAATAGGTCATTGTGTTTTTTTTCTTTTCCCATCATGTTTTTCAATTTTTTTCTTCTATTTTTAAATTTATTCTTTGTCCATCATGTTTTTTTCTTTATTTTTCTTATTTTTTATTGAACTTTAAATACCCTTAAAACAGTATGTTTTAATTACGTTGTTCTTATATGTTTTTAACATATCAGTATGTTGTTATTATATGTTACTTTTAATATATATTTTTATTGCTGTCTCATTTATTTTTCAACCATGACTCGTCTTAGTTTAAAGACAAGTAATATAATAAAAAAAAGGAAACTAGTCATTACATTAATGCATTGATTGGAGATCTTGAATATAGTGAATTGGTTTTTTCAAATGTGTTGTGTTTTAGTTTGTTGGTGCAAGTTGCATCAATGATGTTCTCCTTTAAGTGTTTTAATGTTTGACAATACACTTAAGTCAGTGATACATTGAACAAACAAAGGGGAGAAAAGGAAAAGTAACTTAAGTTGAAGAAAAGTCTTAGTTAACCTAGGCATCGAAACCCTAAGACCTGGCGAAGGGCTGCTGGGCACCTAGCGAAGGGTCGCTAGGCATCGAAACCCTAAGACCTGGCAAAGGGATGCTAGGAGTCTAAGACCTAACGAAGGTCTGCTAGGCACCAGGCGAAGGACTGCTTGGTACCGAAGACCTGGCGAAGGATTGCTAGGCACCTGGTGAAGGACTGCTAGGCTTTGAAGACCTGGCGAAGGGATGTTAGGCACCTGGCGAAGGGCTGCTAGGTAAAAGTCCAACCGAAGGACTGGGTGGCAATCATCTCCTGAGAGGAGTAGGTGAAAGGCGCATTCTTGGGGGGGGGGGTGAGAACTTGCGTCGGTTCGACCTAAGGTTTCATGGAAATCTGAAATCCGAACCAAGTCCTTAAGGCTAATATTGTATGTATATTTGCTTTGTGTTTGTGTATCTTGCAGGTACCAAGAACCAGAGACAAAGCAGGTAACCAGGCTGGAAGCCTTGAAGCCAGGCGCCCCCATCAGTGGGGGCGCCCCCAAGCATCCAGGGCGCCCCCATTGATGGGGGCGCCCAAGCTAAAGAAGAAAAAGTGGCAATGTTGTGTGGTAAGCAGAATAGGCTTCAAGCGGGGCGCCCGGGAGGTCCGGGGCGCCCGGGTTCAAAGCTGTATTTGCTGTTTCGAGTCCGAAACATAGATAAGCCTTCATGAGGGCGCCCAGGAGGTTCGGGGCGCCCTGGTTAAAGGCTTTATCAGCTACGGCGAGGTCGGCGCGGGGATAAGGTTTGACCAAGTTTATAGGGGCGCCCTCGACGTCCAGGGCGCCCCCAGGAGTGCTATAAAAGGGGTTTTGACCCCTATGCTTCAAACACAACTGTTGTAAGCCATTCTGATCATTCTGACCGACGACAACGCACTAAAGACGAGGCTCTATGACCGGGAGGCTCTAGGAGGAAGTGCGCGGCACTTCGGAGGTCCAGATCAGTCGAGTTTCAGATCTTGTTTGTTCGGTTTGATTTTGTTGTTCCGTATTCAATTCATTTATCTTTTTGATTATAATCTTGCACTGTAAGACGGGTTTCTCCGCCTCCGAAAAGTCCGGAAAGGAGACCAATAGTGGACGGGCATTCCCGTGCATAGGCCTTAGATGTACTGACCCTAGGGGGTCGGGAACCAAGTAAAAATCCCGCGTGCAATCTGTGTTGGTTTTTATTTTCTTCGTTCTGTTTATTTTCCGCTGCACTAACGCTCTGAGTCTAGAACAAAGATTCGAAAGTCTACGGTTTTCTACGACAAGTCTCTAACGGTCGATATTCACCCCCTATCAACGGCACCGGTCCTACATAGTTGAATGGCGTAACATGTCATATTATGCTTGAAAAGACAATATATGAATGATGTTTTTAGTGTATTGGTTTTTAGCTTGAAAAGACGATGTATGAATGATGTTTATGCTAGGAGAGGGATGATATGTAATTTAGCATATGAGAGTGACACTACTTGCATAGCACAACAAAGAATGAATAAGAATAGTTTTACAAAGTTGTGTTGTATGCTCGAAAATGAAGGGGGTCTGAAAGGAACAAGATATATGGAGGTAGATGAGCAAGTAACAATGTCATTACATTTGCTAGCTCACCATATCAAGAATAGAACTATACAATTCCAATTCAAAAGGTCTGGTGAAACAATTAATAGGCATTTTTCTCAATTTTTGAATGTTGTTATTCATCTACAAAATATGATTTCAAAAATCCAAAGCCAATTGCAGCAGATTCAACAGATTGGAGATGGAAATGATATAAGGTAATTATTAATTTGTTTTTAAAGTTAAGATTTAGGATATTTTTTCTTATTTTCTTTTGGTTGTTTCTTTTAGAATTGTTTGGGAGTTATGGATGAGCCACACATTAAAGTTAGAGTACCAGCAGAGGATAAACCTAGATATCAGACAAGAAAGGGTGAAATTGCTACTAATGTATTTGCCATTTGCTCCCAAGATATGCAATTTACATATTTGTTGTCTAGATGTGAAGGTTCAATAACAGATAGTAGAGTACTACGAGATGCAATTACTAGAGAAAATGAATTACAAGTCCCATATGGTGTGCTAATCACTTTTTAAAAATATCTTAAATAGCTTATTGTGTTTTGAGTGATCTATTTTAATACATTTATTCAATTTATAGGATATTATTACCTTGTCGATGTCGGTTACACAAATTACGAAGGCTTTTTAGCACCATATAGAGGTCAAAGATATCATTTAAATGAGTGGAAAGATGGCCAGGTCCTTAGAAGTCCTCAAGAGTTTTTGAATATAAAGCATTCGGCTACGAGAAATGTGATAGAGAGATGCTTTGGGCTTCATAAAATACGTTGGGAAATACTTAGTGTCGGATCGAGGTGGACCGACAAGAGGGGGGTGAATTGTCGTTGGTTGCAACCTAGGTGGTTGCTAATCCAAGACGGTTGAAGCTCATTATGAAAATGTTCTTCTGGCGGAGAAGCCTTTTACAAACTTTGAAGCAAAAGAAATTAGAAAACAAGAAAGAATTCGTTTCAGTTGATGGATGATTTGGAACTGAGCTGTGGGGGCCTATTTATAGCCCCGGTTAGTTCTATCCATTTGTTGACGTGGCACTATAGGGGTGCCCGAGTGCTTGAAGGCGCCTGACACGTGACTTGGGTGTTATCCGGTACGCAACCAATGCTAACGGCTAGCTGGGTGGATAAAATAGGCTCTCAGGCACCGTATGCATAGGGGCGCCCGAGTGCTCGAGCGACCGAGAGCCCGGGCGCCCCTATGCATACGGGCACCCTTCAGCCCGGGTGCTCCTATGCCTACGGGCGCCCGAGTCAGGTTTGGTCAGCAGCTTGCTGACCAATCTCCAGTGAGTCTTCTTGGGTGATTTTTGGCCAACCGGAGTTAGTTTCACCCGAACCCGACTCCGACCTTTCGCCCCTCGAGCGTCCTTCCTTACGGCTTCTCATCCCTCGAATGTCGCGCAAGTTCTTCTAGCTCCACCGACGTACTCTTCCGCAGCTTCCGGGTCCCTTGAATACAACGAGCCTGTCGGCTTACTTCCCCATGTAATCTTTCTCGTTCACTGTGTTTTACGCTCGACTTTCTTCGCTCCTAAGTTCCTGCACACTTAGACAGAGGGATCAACACCACAACAAGACCTAACCTAACTTGGTTGATCACATCAAAACGATTCAAGGCACCAACAATCTTCCCTTTTTAATGTGCATCAACCCAAGTTGAGTTAGGGTTAAACTAAAAGAAATAACATTAACTAATACAATTAAGCATAAAAGAAATATTTGCAAATTGAAACTACAACCTTCCCTTGAAATTAAGCTACTCTCCCCCCTTTGATCACAGCAAAATTGGGCACAACAAGAAACTGGGGAAAGGAAAAGATAGAAAATATAAATTGCACATAGAAAAAAATATGAATGTATTTAAAATGTTTTTGATGTCCAAATGTAATACAATATTTGGGAAAGATATTAAATATTCATTGATTAAAATTTTTGAAGATTGAATTTTCTAAATTTGAAATTACATAAAAAAATTGAAGAAAATTTATTAAATTCAACAGATGAAGTGTAGATATAAAAAAAATCGGATTTGATAAAAATAATTTTCTATCAAAATTAAAAATTAAAAATCAAATTTTAATAAAAAATCATAGAAAATCGAAAGTATGTTAGAAAAATCTAAATTTTTTTGCATAAGTGGAAAATTGTGTTATAAGCTTGGATAAAAATTTTTAACTTTAAAAATGTTATCTATGCCAAAAAAAAAATCAAATACTGACAGAATAAAATTTTTGAAGAATAAATATTTAACATTCAAAAATACTTCAAAAAATTTGACTAAATTTTATTAAGTTCTACTGATCATATTTAAATTCAAAAAAATTGGGTCTAGGAAAATAAATTTTTATCTATTTTTAAAATTTAAAATTTGAAAATCCAAAAATCCAAAAATAATAAAAAAATCTCAAAAATTCACAGTAAGTAAAGAAAATATTCGTGTATTGAGAAAAAAATATGAATATGATTTTATCAATGTGAAATTTGACTGCTATTCATTTTTCAAAGAAAGTAAATAATGAAGAGTGAAAAATATGTTGACAGAAAAAAAATTGTTAGCACTAAAATATATAATAAATAAAAATTAATTTAGTAATGACTTAGGAACCCAAAACAAGTTCTTATCCATGGGGTTGATTAAAAATTTCGGAGGAATATAGTTTTTGAATATTTTTCTAAGTTGTCCCCTTTGATTTTTAATATATCAGTTAAGATTATCAAAATAATTGGTCATACTATCACCAGAATATTGGAGCAGCACACATTGGCTCCAGCAAAGCCGCTTCCTCCCCCCAGGAAGTAGCGGAGGGGCTTTCTGTCTAGGCTTTGGCGCGGAATCTTCGGGCGGGGGTAGGAAGTCTACGAGAAGTGGCTGCAATACCTATCCAAGGAGGAGGCTGCAGTGCACTCACGATTGAAGTGGCAGGCGCAAACTTCCCGCCGGATCGTCCGCAATCTAATCGTTCTTTCCATCATATTGGAGGTAGATCTTTCTTTCCGATATTCTGGTGTTAGTATGACCAGATCTGTGTTTTGGATTGTAGATCCTGGTTATTTCTGGATGGAATGAAGCAAGTCGTTGCGCATTGGTGTGTCACTTATGATGGTAGATCATGGGCAGGAGTTGAACGCTTTGTCTCTAGTTTGTATGAGGTTAGAAGAGTATGTGTGTCTGAAACAAATATAGTCTGGCAGAGCGTCTGGCTGTACGTGTGATCTAGCAGGAGGAATTAGAGACCGTTAGATTCTTGTATTTATAGAATCACGACTTATGTTTGCTCCCTAGAAGTAGTTGTTTTATCTTCCAGTCGTCTGAAGAGAGTTTTCTTCTGACCTTTTGAACTAGTTTGGTGTAAGTTTCCAAGTCCCAGATTGTTTACTCTGCTAATGTGGCAAAAGTTAGAACGTAAGTTCTTGATTTGTATTTGGCAGTTCAGCTTGTCTAATTCCGATTTGTCAGATATTAGTTAGACTTATTCATTTTTTTTTAACTAGAGTAAATTGGTTAAGATAATGTGGGCATGCTCAAAGGAGATCACTTTAGGTAGAAGAGTTGAACTAATTAGAATGGAAACTTGAGGGCCCCTTCTCCGTTTCCTTTAGTAGTTCCTACTATCCCATCAGATGTATCCACTCCGGTATTATTCACCGTGCCAGCAGAAGTACCCCCTCTGGCATATCCGGTAGTCCCACCAGTAGAATCTGCTTCGATTTTCCCTACTATTCCGTCAAAGACACCTGTTCCGGTATATCCTACCATCTCTTCTGTGTTGTCTGCTCCGGCGTTTTCGATAGTTACCCCGGTAGTACCTGTTCCAGTTCTCCCTACTAATCCATTGGAGACGCCTGTATCTGCTCCGATTTATCCTACCGTTCCATCAGCAGTACCGGTCCCACCTTATTCTACAGTTCCATCAGCAGTGCCGGTTCCATCCTATTCGACTATTCCACTAGCAGTACCAACCCCATCCTACCCTACAATTCCACCAGGGATGTCTGCTCCAGTGTATTCTACTGCTCCCCCAATCATGTTGACTTCAGCATATCCCACTGTTCCACCTATGATGCAGGCTCCAGTGCTCCCTTTAGTCACTCCGGTGGTAGCTGTCCCCGGATTCACTACAGTACCACTCGTAGTATCCATCTCGATATTGCCTACGGTTTCATCCATGGTGCCTGCTCCTGTATTTCCTACTGTAACCCCTGTAGCATCTGTTCCTACAGGTGCTGTTAGGGACCAAGCCCGAATTCCGATGCTAACAGAGTTCGTGAAGGGTCGGTTTACTTTATTCCATGGAGGATAGGATCCAACCACAACTCGAGCTTGGATCCGGACATTAGAGAGCACTTTCTGATATGTGACATGCTCGGACTGGGAGAAGGCCGAGATGGGCATTTCTCATCTGCGGGGTCAAGCGTATACTTGGTGGACTACGCAGCAGACCATCATCGGCGAGCAGTACGTCACATGGGACACGTTTAGAGAGACATTTGTGGAGAGGTACCTCCCAGCGGCATTTCGTATGGCGAGGCGACAGGAGTTTCTGAGTCTCCAGCAGGGGATCGATCTGTATTAGAGTATAAGGCGGAGTTTAACCGCCTGGCAGAGTACTGTCCTCATATGGTTGTCAATGACATGGAGAGGATGATGCAGTTTCACCAGGGTCTAGCGGGATACATTCAGGTTCGTATGTCAAGATGTGTCCCTACATCCTACCAAGTGGCATTGGAGTGAGCTCTGGTTATTGAGATGACTCAGCATAGACTTTTTGGAGATAAGGAGAAGAGTAGGCAGACTATACATGACTCAGTTCAGACACAGCAGTCGCAGACCACTAGGCAGAAGCGCGACAGCCAAAGTCAGTCCGCTCAGAGCACCTCTGGGGCATCATCCAGGACCCAGAAGTTAGGTCATTCTTCGACGTGATCCTTTCAGTCTCCTCAGCAGAATCAGGAGAAGTCTACTAAAGGATCACATTGTGTACAGTGTGGTTCTTGAGAGCATATTAGGGTGGATTGTCCATTGGAGCATTCGGTTTGCTACTATTGCAAGCTTCCAGGACACCTGAGCCGAGATTGTGCACTGAAGGCACAGAACGAGAAGACTGGAGCTACTAGACAGGGTGGGCATTTCGGGCAGTCAAGATCTCAGGGGGGAGGGCATAGGACACAGTCTTTCTGTCAGCCATAGTCCGCCCCTCCAGCACGTGCCTATTTTATGCCAGGAAATGAGGCCAGTTACACCGCAATTGTATTGTAGAGTTCGGCATTAGGACCTTAGCAGCAATCTATCCCTCAACATCAGACTTATTTGGCATATCCGTCTATGATGTATCAACCTCAGTACCCTGATGGAGGGACAGTTTCGCAGTCTCAGCACCCTGTTGGAGGGTTAGCTCCGCAGCCTCAGTTTCAGGTTTCTCCTCAGCAGTATCCGACAATGTCACCACCACCGTTAGAGATGGGACGAGTTTCTGTTGCCACTAGAGAGGAGACACCGCGGACCGAGGGATCGACTTTTCGCGGTATGAGATTTATATATGCCATTTTAGCTAAATTAGTGATAGATATTGGTAGTTCTTTTTCGTACTTGTCATTGATATACTTGGGTAGAATCCAGAGAGTGCCTAGGATTAGATCGTGGAGTTTAGGAGTGTCCCTACCAGTTGGAGAGATACTGGTTATTAAGCAGAGGTTATGAGACGCCCCTGCGTTTAATAAGCCGCTACCTTACATAGGGAAGGTACATATAGTTAAATTTCGTACAGTATTTATACTATTTATATGTGATTAGTATCTGCTGTGGGTAATTAACGAAATTTGGGGACCAAATTTTTTATTAAAGGGGGAGAATGTTAAATACGACCAATTAAAAATCGGTAGAATAAATTTTTTCGAAAATTATATCAGAAGATTTAGGGTTATCGAACTAGGGTAAAAGGTTTCAAGTAAATTCTTAAATTACCAAAAAGGGTAAATTACTTAACACTTAACTTTCAGGATTTAAAATAAAATTAAATCTTAAAATTAAGTACTGGTTTCGATTTATGGGTAAAGATAAGAGGTGAAGGGAATAAGATATCTAACCCTAGAGACCAGTTGTGGATTACATAAATTTATAAGAGTTAAACTGTTAAAACCTTTACCCTAAGGGCATGATTTGGATTTTGAAGAATTGAGAGATTTTTTTGCAGCTGAAGCCACGCCCCACCCCCTAGCCTGCAGCTGAAGCCACGCCGACCCGCACCTCTCTTCTTCTTCTTCTTCTTCTTCTTCTTCTGCTTCTTCACGTGAGGGAGAGAGGGGATCCAATGGCCGATCAAGGGTTCTTGAGCTCGACACCTATTGACAAGTACTGGAGTTTTCCTTTCCCTTCTCCCTTGGGTGTGCAATCCAAATCTATTCTTCGATCACCCAATCTTGTGGGGGACATGCCAACGTGTTTTGGAGGAGAGCAGTAGCATTGTTGGAGTCTTCATGCTAGAACTACACTGTGTTTCCGGTTACTTCTTAGATTTCCGGTGGTCGGGAGGTGGATTAAGCTCCTAGGTCAGATTTGGTGTGGAGCCGACTGGTTTTCTTCTTCCTCGGTGGCTGACTTCATCGAATCTAGGCTGGATGGATTTTGCCGGCACCAACTGAGGTATGGAACTGATAATGTAGGTTTGATTCAGATTGGTGTTTGGTGTTGGAATGAAATAGATCAACTTGGATGCAATTATGTCATGTATAGTATTGTTGACCTTGGTGTTTTTCCTTTCTTCTGGTCCTGATTCTATTTTGGATGAATGGAGGGTAGAACTTGATAGAACTGTGAGTTTGGATCAGATCCTAGAAGGTGGTTGTCTCCCTATGTTTGATTTAGGGTTGCTCCATTTTAGATCAGGTCGTAGCTTGATCTGGTAGTGTTGGTAATGTTTGGCCGAGTACCCTTTGATTTGAGGTTGTTAATGTCTATTTTTGTTTCGGCTATGGGTTGCCATGAGCATGTATGTGTGAGGCTTGCCGTGCACTACGTGCATGTGTGAGCCAAGGGCTGAAACCATGCTTTAGGCGAGCGGCTTGGGATTTTGCCAGGTGATCTTGCTTAGTTTAGCTAGGCATGTAGTGAGGTTATTTGTCTTCTTGGTTTAGCTATGACTTTTGGGGGGAATACCGTGAGCCTTGCTTGGATGAATTGAATTTAGAATATATGTAGCTCAATTATCCTTGGAAGTGCAAGCTCATACCGAGAACTACTTTTTGGGTGGTTTAGGTGTGGTGTTGATTGTTGTTTTTGCATCTTGGATTATTGCCGAGAAGCTAAACAACTTGAGTGAGGTAGTTGGGTGGGAGTTTTGATTAGGATTTGACTAAACCTAAGTTGAGCCTAAGTCCTATAATATGGGATAATTATTAGCTACTCATTTAATTGGGATTAATTAAATAAAATAAGATAATTAAGACGATCCTAATTAATTGGGATAACTCGTTTAGCTATAGATTATATATTATTGTAGCTAAACATTATACCTTTGATACAGGGCCTTGATTGAGTTTATCGTTGCTGATTATCGGACGGGAGGTTCTTTCTGATACAAGCATCTCTCTTTTGAAATGGGTACTTCTTGCTTGCTTCTTTAAAACCGTTTATCTTATGCATTGCTATTTTACTGATTGCAGTAGGTTATTTTACCTTAAATCTGCTCCTGTTATTTTCCTACTTGATACCTACTGCTTGACCCTTGAGATTATTCGAAATTTTGTCTATACAGTCTCATACTTGTTAGTCTTACTCTGTATGGTACATACATGTGTAGATGTACGTAAGAGTAGTGGTAGGTTGCATTATACCTGGCACTGACTGACTGTTAGACTTAATTGGCATTTATACCTGATTATTATGGTTATTAGCTTATGATATTTGGATACATGCCTGTGCACATTAGATTGAGGTATAGATAGGGGATTGGGTGGGTTTGCATGTGTTAGAGTCATGCACCATCCTTGCATTGTTGCATGCTGGCGATCATCGACTCTTATATAGTCTGAGCCCATCACCAGTTACATTAGGATATGCACATGCATCCACTCAGGGGTAGTGGCTACCATTGAGTGTGTGCATTTGTCCTGTATTGCTCCGGTCGGCCGCTTTTGGATAGTAGTTCTGGAGCGTGGTAGCAGTCAGGGATCCCTTCTCGTCCTGAGACTCAAGAAGATGAGAGTGAGACTCCCCCATTGCCTAGGGTAGGAGGGTGCCCTCCACAAGCATCCTGTCAACTCGATCACGCAGGAGCAGTGATAGCAGAGTGCGTACAGTTGTCACAACCCTACTCACTCACCCGTTCATTTATGATAGGTGAACGGTGGTCTGACTGGTATCAGGGGTGACACATGTCATTGCACCATGTGTATATTTTGCATTGTGCATTGTTTATGCTTGCTGCATTTGATTGATGTATTTTGGATGACATGCACATACAGGAAACATGTATACTTTGGATTATATGTTGTATTGGTTCTATAAGGGTTGATCTCACCACCCTGCAGGATAGATGGATTCTGGTATGTATATGTACTTTTTCAACACTTATGCATATTCTTACTTTCCTTAGAGACTCTATCCTATTGTTTCTTTATAGCTTTTATAGGTATTTACATTGCGATGCATGTCTATTTCTATACTCGCGGAGTCCGCTTGGACTCACCACCCTTCACCAAATTTTTGTTTTCAGGTTGATATCTGATAAGGGAGCCCAGGTTGCCAGTCCCATGCTCGTGACGACGTCCATTTCTAGTTTTTCATTTTACTTTCGGATTTTTCGCATGTTATGTTTCACTACGCTATATTGGATTATCGTAGACTTGTAGAGTGTGGTTTCCTTTTTTGGATTTGTACTTTTGAGTCCTAGGTTGGACTATGTGGGTGTGGTTTCTCTGCGTTCTTGCCTAGCTGGCAGCTCAGGCAAGTTCCCACTTTGGATTTATGGTTATGGATGTCTTACATTACCTGTTATATTTGGATTTTGAGGCCTGAAGCCAAATTTATATTGCGTGTGTTGTATGTATGCATAAATTATCCGTCGGATAGGGGATGTTGTCCGATTTTATATTGGACCAGCGGCTCCTTCAATCTCAGGGCATGATAGTAAACATGCAATATCAAATTCTAATTTTTCAACTAAATTTCTCAAATTAACATTTTTATTTTTCAGTTTATCAAAAACATCATAAGAACATGTATTAGTCAATTTCATTTTCAATTCTCGAATTTCTTTTTCTATTTTATATTTAGATTTAAGCATCGCTTTTATTCCAGAATACAATTGATTGTGAGGGAGGAAACACACCTTATTTAGCGGGTCGCTTTCGAAAAGAGGAACTCCCCCTTCGTCGCTACTTTCTTCTAACGTAGATCCCCCTTTATTAGTGTTCTCCTCTTGATGACTTGCCATCAGCACAAATCCAACATATTCGTTAGTTTCCGATTCTTCGGACGAGGACTCGTCCTAGGTGGCTTTTAGAGCCTTCTTCTTCTTTGGCTGGTTCTTGAATTTGGGAAACTGATCTTTTAGATGACCCCCCTCTTTGCAGTTATAACATTGGACTTTATGTTTCTTCAGAGATCGTCATTTACCCTAAAACTTTGATAATTTATTAGCCTTTTTAAATAAACTTTTAAGGCTTTTTACCATTTCCATCGTATTTTCATCGTTCGTTGACGACTCCTCTTCTATCTGGTTTTTCCTCGCGTTTAGAGCGACATTGTTCGTTTGTCTGCTCTTCCCTACACATCGAGATTCGTGAAGCTCTAAAATCGAAAAAAGTTATTCTAGAGTACTTACCTCATGGTCTTTTGAAATGAAATATGCATAAATTAGTGAGGTTCAATCCGGGGTTATCGAAAACGCATTTAGTGCATACCGTTGAGCGTTGTGACTTGATACCTTTTATCCGAGATTCTCAAGGCTCGTGATTTGCTCTTTTACCTTGGTGTGTAGTTGGCCAACTGACTGTCAGTCTTCCATTCGGAGGTTGGTATGCTGGCTTTGTAGGATGTCTCGTCGCGCCAGTTTTGTCTCCGAGGTGCCTTCGTGCAATTCCAGAAACTTTTCCCAAAGTTCTTTTGTTGAGTCGTACTTCCCGATTCGATTGACATCTTGTTCGGGAAGGATGGTCAACATGTGGAATTCTTCCTTTCCGTTCGCTATAGCGTCTGCTTGCTCATTCTTGTTCCAGGAGTCAGGTTCCAAGGTCTTTCCTTCGTTATCTTTCAAAGCTGAAAAATCATTTTTAATCGTTAGTAATAGTTCATAATCAGTAGTGAAAATACCTTCATTATTCTTTTCCATACTGCAAGCTCCCCCTCAAACTTCGGCGAGTAGATCACTGGTCCAACCATTTTTTCAGAATTTGCTACAGTTGGTTGTCAGTACTTCTGTGGCATCCTGGCTCTGATACCACTTGTCTGATCGAGGTGGACCGGCAAGAGGGGGCTGAATTGCCGTTGGATGCAACATTGGTGGTTGCTAATCCAAGACAGTTGAATCTCACTATGAAAATCTCCTTCTGGCGGAGAAGCCTTTTACAAACTTTGATGCACAAGAAGTTAGAAAACAAGAAAGAATTCATTTCAGTTGATGGATGATTTGGAACTGAGCTCTGGAGGCCTATTTATAGCCCCGGTCAGTTCTATCTATTTGTTAACGTGGCACTATAGGGGCGCCCGAGTGCTTGAGGGTGCTTGACACATGGCTTGAGTGATATCCGGTATGCAATGATCGTAAACGACTAATTGGGTGAATAAAATAGGCTCTCGGGTGCCCGTATCCACAGGGGTGCCCGAGCACTCGGGCATTTCTGTGCATAGGGGCGCCTGAGTCAGGTTTAGTCAGCAGCTTGCTGACCAATCTCCAGCGGGTCTTCTTGGGTGATTTCTGACAAATCGGAGTTAGGCTCACCCGAACCCGACTCCAGCCTTTCACCTCTCGAGCATCCTTCCTTTCGGTTTCTTGTCCCTCGGACGTCGTGTAGGTCCTTTTCGCTCCACTGGCGTACTCTTCCAAAACTTTCGCGTCCCTCAAATACACCGAGTGTTAGGATGTATACTAAAAGCCTTGCTTTTGGTTAAAATACATTTACATTTTAAAAGAGAATCCTAAAATCACACGGTGCATATTTATATTAGTATGTGCACAAAATGTCTCATACTTTGCATTGTAAATAACATGGTGGGTGGTGACGCACAGAAGATCATGTTATCAAGTTCCTTGCAGAAGTATAAGTAAGAGGCTCACAACCGAGATGGAATTGGGCAAACCATCGGGATGGTTGTAGTGTAATTAGGTGTGGTTTGTCTTAACCATAGAATTACACTAGTGCGCTTTGTGTGCATTGAGTGGGATCAAAAAAGAGGTCATCCAATTTTGTACTGACTCTATAAATTGAATTAGACCTCGGTTTATATTAGGGAGTACGATCTCTTAATCTCGAAATAATAACGGGCACATATAATTAATTATTATTTCTTTGACTTACCAATGGACGAGATTTATTCTGTTAAATCAATAGACCCAGTAAATTAGGAAATAATATTAATTATGTGGTGTGCCGTTGATTATTGACGGAATCCGTGTCCTGGTAAGTCAGGATGATGATGCTCCCTTGATGAGCTCAAAAGGATTGTCATGTTAAATCTTGCAAGTGGACTATGGTCCGACATAATGAAAAGGTTGAGTGGTACTAATCAAGGATCAAGAGGATAATTAATTAAAATTGTCAGTAATTTAAATTAATTATCGGGCATTCGATATCATAAACACGGGGAGATGGACGACTCATAATAGGTGGAACCCATTGTTGAGGCAATCTAAGGTCCGGAGTGACCTTGTGTTTTGATGTTTGGGCAAAGGGTTTAAGTTAGATTTTCCCTTGTGTACTAATATGGGTATGTGAGTGTGCAGGTTGTACAGGTTTACACATATTGACTTGGCTGGACGGCTTCGGTATGGTGAAGGGTTGCATGGAGACAAGCTGGAGGCTTGTGTGCACCCGAGGGACCTGATATAGCAGGGATGATGAGCCGAGGGACGCGGACTTCAAGGCGTACGTGAAGGATGACATGGAGACAAGCTGGAGGCTTGTGTGCATCCAAGGGATGAGGGCCGAAGATGAAGAGGGCGCGAAGGCAATAGTCAAGGCTGCTGGTGAAGAGTCAGCTAAGGCAAGGGACAAGGGTCGAGGGAAGATGACTCCAAGAGCAAGCTGAGAAGTGGACTTCAAAGGGCACACGTGAAGGGTGGCATGGAGGCAGGTCGAGGACTTGCGTGCGCATCCGAGGGACGATAGCCGGTGGAAGAGGACTTCAAGGAGCAAGCCAAGGGAGAATGCTTGAAGGCACATGTCGACGAGGGTCAAGAGAGTGAGGAAGAGTGTTTGTAGAGGCTGGGCAGTCGACTGGTGTTATAACAGTCGACTGCCAGCGCAAACAGAAACTCACAGTAGGTTTTGGACCATGGGCCAGTCGACTGCCATTTTGGCAGTCGACTGGTAGGTGGCTGGTAAGCTAGCAAATTCGAACGTTGGGGGTGTCAACGGTCGAATTTGGCTGGCACCAGTCGACTGCCCTGGGGGCAGTCGACTGGTAGCGAGAAATCAGCCCCGAGTCCTATTTAAAGAGGACTTCGTGGTGGCTGAGTTTCTTGACGAATCTTGTCTTGGTTAAAGGCAAGATAGTAGTCTTTGTGCCCAGAGGTGTGCTTGGTGTTGTGGCGAGGTTTCTCCACCCACAAGGAGCGACGAGGGCTAGCCGGAGGTTATCCGGGGAGTGATCCACCGACGGATTCTTGGATTAGTCACCCGGCCGGGGTGGATACCAAGTAAACCGGTATTGTTAGCGTTGTTTGTTTCGTTTATTATTGTTTCCGCTGTGCAACTAACAACGCAGGTACAAGAAAGATCCGAGAAACGCTATTCACCCCCCTCTAGCATACGGGAATCGATCCTACAATTGGTATCAGAGCGAAGGACCGCTCTTGATCGGACTAACCGCCGAGGGAGCAACCGCTAGAGGAAGAAAAACATGGAAGACCGGTTGGGGGAGGACATCAACACACCACCATCCTATAATCATGAAGAATTCGATCATTGGAAGACAAGGATGGAAAATTGGCTAGGGATGGATTGGGAATGTAGAATGACCATTGAAGACCCATTCGAAATTCCCAAGGACAAGCATGGCAAGAGACTTCGCCCCAGATATTGGACAAGTGAACAACAAGAACAAGCTAGGGCCAATGAGAAGGTAATAAATATTTTGATTAATATCTTGCCTACTAATGTTTTGAGTTGTGTAGGTAAATATCAAAATGCATATGAATTGTGGAGCAAATTGAAAGAAATTCATGAGAAACCTACACAATCTCAAGAGTCTAAAGAGATGAGTCAAATGGGTCAAGAAGAAGAAAAAGGAGAAGAATTGACCATCTCATCAAGTGAAGTGGAAGAAGAAAGTGAGAGGTCATCTACCTCATCTAGAGAAGAGGAGGAGGTCACCATCTCAAGAATTGAGGGGGAGGAGAGACCCTCATCAATACCGGAACAAGAGGAGGCATCCACTTCATCCAAGGTTGAAGAAGAAGTCAACCTAGCCTTCACCTCTACCTCCACCAAAGCAAGAGCCAAGGACCACATTACATGCTTTGGTTGCAACGAGAAGGGGCACTACAAGGATAAGTGCCCGAAAGGTAAAATGGAGGTAAAATCTAAACCTATTTCAATTCATTTAAATTCTAACATGAAGTGTAGGATTGGAGAAGCCCAAGAGAAGAAGAAAAGAATTAGATGCTTCACGTGTGGTGAGCTAGGGCACTACCACACCAAGTGCCCAAAGAGAGGAGAGCTCAAGAAGATGGAGCACTTGAGGAGATGGGAGAAAGAGCAAAGGAAGAAAAGAAGCTCACAACAAGGAGGAACTCCAAGGGTAAGGGAGGTAATTTCTAACCTAGGTTAAAGTGCAATTTAAATTCAAAATCCTCCTTGCATGATAAAAATAGAATTAACCATTCATCCATGCGTGCTAGTATTAATGAAAATTGTCTGCTTGTGCATAACCATGGTTTTAGATATAATGATAGGACTAGGGCTAACAAGGTAGATCAAAACTCTAGAAAAAACATGCATTATGATAGACCTAAAACTTTTGTATCTAAGGATCATGGCACTAAGCCCAAGAAGGGAAGGAATGTGCCTAGAAAGGAAGGTAGGTCTAGAAATATCCAAAGTGGACATATGGATTCTAGGTTTAGGAACCTAGAAAGGGAAAATCAAGTTTTAAGGGAAAAACTTGATAGGTTAGAGAAAACCCTAGAGAGATTCACTATTGGATCTAAGGGTTTAGATATGGTGTTGGGTGGTTTAAACCGCACTAATGATAGATCGGGGTTGGGATACCGATCTAAGAACTCTCATGCCAAGGGAAAGAAATATGCTAGGGTAGCATATGATTATGGCAAGAAGGGGGAGGGCAAAAATGGCAAATGGGTGCCATTTAAAGGAAGAAGAAATGACTTAACCAAAGACAAGGTGTCTAAGGTTAAGAGGGTTGAGTTTGTAGGCCAAGAGTCACCGGAGGTACACCGGTGTGACCTAGTGATGGTTGAGTCACCTAGGGAGGTGGCTAGGGCTAAGAGCTCTAGGGGGAGCTCTAGGAGCCTTTGGGATATATGGTGAATGGACTTTGGGAGGGGTGCTCCTAAAGATCTAGATGGACCATGGAATGTGCCAAAAGAATTGGAGACGGACTTGAGTCTCAATTCTTGGGTTTTGGCATGATGTTGTTAAGTTTCATGCATGAAAATATGACATTGGGGTCATATTGCATGAAAATTGATTTTTGATGTGTTATTGCCATGTAAATCAATGCTAGGGATGCATTGTGGGGTGGCATGGGCAAAAACATCAAGAGGAAACCAAAACTAGGACTTTAGGTCAGGGTTTGATTGAAGTTTTTGGCTAGTTTTGGGTTTTATGTCAAATTTGGGAATGGTGATAGATACATTTTGGAATGTATTTTTCCCTAGTAGACATGGGTACCACAAACCTCTCCATAAAATTTGGGAATTTTTGGAGATTTTTGAAATTTTTGACGCATTTCTGAATTTCGTCAGAAATGCTGAAATTTCAGACTTTCAGAGTATCAGTCGACTGCCATTTTGGCAGTCGACTGGTCAAGGCTGATTTTTGTATCAGCAGCTGGTTTGGGGTCCAAATGATGCAAAACAAGTGTATGGGGGGCTAGTACACATTGTTTATGGTCATTGGGGATTAAAAGAACCGATAATTGGGATATTGTTGGGTTCTTTTTGATGTTAGGCAAAGGAGGAGAAGTGTTGGGTTTAAGTTGGGAAATCAAACACACCTTTGCTAGAAACCCTAGGTTTAGGGGGAGCTAAGATTAAGGTGGAGCATGATTGCTCCATTGTTGGCGTAAGGGGAACCTTGGAGAGGTTCTTAAAAAACCTTTGTAAGTCCAATGTAGGGGGAGCTTGGGAGAAGCTTTAAAAATCCCGTTTTGGTGAAAATTCCTAACTTGGAGGGTTAGGTGTGGGATGCCTTGGGATAGGATCCATGTATGCATTTGCATATGCATTTATTTAGCATTGTTTTTGCTATTCTTTATTACTATTTATTTCCCTAACATAAACGTATTGCCAAACATCAAAAAAGGGGAGATTGTTGAGGCAATCTAAGGTCCGGAGTGACCTTGTGTTTTGATGTTTGGGCAAAGGGTTTAAGTTAGGTTTTCCCTTGTGTACTAATATGGGTATGTGAGTGTGCAGGTTGTACAGGTTTACACATATTGACTTGGCTGGACGGCTTCGGTATGGTGAAGGGTTGCATGGAGACAAGCTGGAGGCTTGTGTGCACCCGAGGGACCTGATATAGCAGGGATGATGAGCCGAGGGACGCGGACTTCAAGGCGTACGTGAAGGATGACATGGAGACAAGCTGGAGGCTTGTGTGCATCCAAGGGATGAGGGCCGAAGATGAAGAGGGCGCGAAGGCAATAGTCAAGGCTGCTGGTGAAGAGTCAGCTAAGGCAAGGGACAAGAGCCGAGGGAAGATGACTCCAAGAGCAAGCTGAGAAGTGGACTTCAAAGGGCACACGTGAAGGGTGGCATGGAGGCAGGTCGAGGACTTGCGTGCGCATCCGAGGGACGATAGCCGGTGGAAGAGGACTTCAAGGAGCAAGCCAAGGGAGAATGCTTGAAGGCACATGTCGACGAGGGTCAAGAGAGTGAGGAAGAGTGTTTGTAGAGGCTGGGCAGTCGACTGGTGTTATAACAGTCGACTGCCAGCGCAAACAGAAACTCACAGTAGATTCTGGACCATGGGCCAGTCGACTGCCAAAATGGCAGTCGACTGGTAGGCGGTTGGTAAGCTGGCAAATTCGAACGTTGGGGGTGTCAACGGTCGAATTTGGCTGGCACCAGTCGACTTCCCTGGGGGCAGTCGACTGGTAGCGAGAAATCAGCCCTGAGTCCTATTTAAAGAGGACTTCGTGGTGGCTGAGTTTCTTGACGAATCTTGTCTTGGTTAAAGGCAAGTTAGTAGTCTTTGTGCCCAGAGGTGTGCTTGGTGTTGTGGCGAGGTTTCTCCACCCACAAGGAGCGACGAGGGATAGCCGGAGGTTATCCGGGGAGTGATCCACCGACGGATTCTTGGATTAGTCACCCGGCCGGGGTGGATACCAAGTAAACCGGTATTGTTAGCGTTGTTTGTTTCGTTTATTATTGTTTCCGCTGTGCAACTAACAACGCAGGTACAAGAAAGATCCGAGAAACGCTATTCACCCCCCTCTAGCGTACGGGAATCGATCCTAACACCCATATGAAAAATATGGGGGTTGGTGAGGAAGTTCAATAGGATCCTTTAGTGGAATGGAACTTCATTAATGGATCGGGTTTGGATCCATTAGCGGGCCAAGAACCAACTCTTCCTCATGGTCCCTACCTTAGCCCTATAAATACCCCATAGGAGACATGATACAAGGCTACCAATTAATCCACAATTAATTGAGAATTAATCCAATTAATCTCAATTACCAAAACCCTAAAACCTTCTCTCCCTCTCTCTCTCTCCTAGGTCGACGCAAGGGAGAAGAATCGATTTTCTTCTTCTCCTCCTCCCCATCTCCTTCACAGGTCCTTGGTCGATGTTCACAGGAAGAAGAAGAGGCTCTGCTCTTATTTTGGTGATCGACGGTGGCTGGGAGGTGGAGGAGAAGCGGCCGGCGGCAAGGATTGGGCGGCGCCGGAAGTTAGGTTGAAGAAGCACTCTAAGGAGGAAAGGAATCATTCTCTTCTCCTCCTTTTCTTCTTCCTTGCTTGAGCACACATAGGAGAAAGGAAAAGGAGTGGTCGGCGGTGAGGAATTCACTTCCTCTTGCTCCGGCGGCGGCGGGTTTTGGAGAAGTTGCCGGCGGCGGCAACTTTGGATTGGAGAAGGAAGAAGGAGCTCTTTCTCTACTCTTCTTCTGGTTCTCCAACTTTACATCCTTCCTCTCGGTGCTACCTTGTGGCCGGAGGTCCTTGGGAGCTTGAGGTGGCCGGCGGCACAAGGAGGAGACGTGGAAAACTCACCGACGCAAGGAAACCCTAGAATCTAGGAGTTTTGTGTTGGTGAAAAAGGAGGATTGAAGAAGGTGATTAATTGCAAGCCTTGGTGACTCCGCATCTTGGTAGCTCGTCGCCCACACGACGTCTGAGAGGGAAGGGTCATACGGTAGAAGACTGCGAGGTAAAAGGCGAGGTATACCTCTCCCTAGCTCCGTCTTTGTTTAGTTATATTATTGCTTTGATTATGTTTATCATTGCATGTGTTCAATTAATTATCATGAGTTAATTATTTGTTAATTAATATGATAATTAATTTATGTCATGGACCCCGATAATAAACACAAAAACCGGCGATCCATTCGTCGTCTTTTCCGCGGTCGATTAATTCGGAAAAGTTACAAGGCCTTAACTTTGGTTTTGGCTAAGTTGTGACTTGAATTAATTGACATGATGACAAGACGGTAGTTTGGGAGACGGATCTCTATTCGAATTAAATGTTTAATCCATAGATATAGAGAGGTCTCTCATGTTCGACCCCGTGATTGCTTAGGAAACCCGTCAAGCCATACCTTGGGTATTGCTACCTCGGTGGTTACAACCATCACCGAGCCCATCAGCTTACTTCCCCATGCAATCCTTCTCATCTACTGCATCTTACACTCGACTTCCTCTGCTCCAAAGTTCTTGCACACTTAGACAGAGAGATCGAAACCACAACAGAACCTAACCTAACTTGGTTGATCATATCAAAATCAACTGGGGCACCAACACTTAGAAGTCCAACATATTATCCAATCCAAACTCAAAATTGAATTATTATGGCATGTTGCCTTCTTCACAATTTTATTAGGAGAGAAATGTCTAGGGATCTTGTAGAAAGAAGGTGGATAGTCAACAAGATGGTGTTGCTGAAATTTATGAAAACATGGTGTTGACCATTGAGACTTCGAGTGAATTTAGCAATTGGCGAGATAATTTGGCTAATGACATGTTTAATGAATGAAAAAGATCTAGATGAGATTATTTTTATAATTCTTATTGAATTTTTAGATTTTTACAAATGGGCAAAGTCCGTCGTCTTTAGTTTGTTTCTTTGTAATTTTCATGTGACATGTCTTATTTTGATTATGTTGAATTGCAATATTTTTTTTGTATGAATTATTAATTTTGATTATTCTGTTTATGTTTGAATTATATTACTTCTGTTTGAATTGTTGAATTGCAATGTAATGCTTTATTGTTTGAGTTATACTGCTTTTGTTTGAGTTGTTTGTAATGTATTGCTTTTGTTTATGTTTGAATTGTATGATTTTTGTTTGTACTGCTTTATTATACTGATTATTCTATAGGTGAGAATGACTTTTAAACCTTCAGAAGAATCTTATAACTCAAAAAGACCAAGAAAAAATAAACATCAATGGTCTACTAAAGAAGATGTTGTACTTATCAAAGCATTACTATAATTAAACAATGATGGAGAGCTTAGAAACAAGAATGTAAAAGGTTTGAGGCCAAGACATAGACCAAAACTATAACAAATGCTTGAGGTTAGCTTGCCTGGACATGGAATTAAGGCAAAACCATACATTGAATCAAGGTTATGAACTTTCCGAAAGCTCCACAATGTTGTGCATGACATATTATATGGAGTTGGTAATAGCAGTTTTGGTTGGGACTAAAAAACATAGTGTTACAACTAAGAAAGTCGTGTGGGATGAATATCTCAAGGAAATTTATTTTATTATTAAAATATTTTTAATTTTCATTTATTTAGTTGGTAATATGATTTTTTTTATAGACTAATGGAGATGCAAAACAGTTTAGATTCAAGTCATTGTCTTATTATGATGAACTTTCTATTATCTTTGGTGGAGACCACACATCTGGGAAAGATGCTCAAGTTCATGCTAATATTGTGGAAGAATTAAACAAAGTAGCAAATGAAAATGATGATAAATGTGTAGGTGTTGATGGAGATTCTGCTTCATATGCCCAAGATTTCATATTTTGATCAAATGAAGAGAGTTCTAAGACAAAAAGGAGAAAGAGTGAGAGTACCAAAGATTTGTCTCAAGTTATTAGAGAAATGACAACTATTCTTGGGGAAGAATTTAACAAGGCAAGTAACCGATTGAGTAAAGCATTGGAATATAATGAAAGTGCTGAAAAAAGAATGAAAGCCAATGAGGTTTTAAAAAAGTTACCTAGCCTTAGCATGTTGGAGCGACATAGAGCGACAAGAAAAATTGATTATGATCATGAGACTACAGGTATTTTCTTCGCCATACCAAATGTTGAGAAAGAAATTTAGATGAAAGCATTATTGAGTGGAGAGATTTGAGGAGTAAGTCTTATATATTTTATGGTCATTTCTTTCTATTGTGAACTGTAACTTTTTTCTACTGATGTGTGGGATATACTAGAAAATCAATACAATTTTAACGAAGAAAACTAACATTTTATTGGATTTCATCCTTCATTTGGTTGTCTTTCATCAGCTTGGAGTTTGGCCTATGTTTCCTAAGAATTTAAGTTTATGCAATGTATAAAAATTCAATTACAATATGCTCTATGTAATTAAGCTCAAGGATTTAAGTTTGGTCTCATGTTTCTTAGCTGGTAAATTAATATGCTATGTGTAAGTATGCTCAAGTTTTTCACCAATAAACAATTTTTAATCCTAGATATTTTACATAAATATAAAGGCTATTTTAATTGAAAGGGAAAATAAAATTATTTAAATTTAGTTATAAGGATATTTTTGTCATTTTATAATAATATGAATTACATTCCTTATTAAAATAATGGTCACCAAACAAAAGAATCTAACTACTCTTGTAATCAAGGATTACATATAACTCGTTACCAAATGTAGTAATGTAATATTAATTATGTTACATTACATTACATTACATACTTGAGTACATTATTGACTTGATTAGATTAGTACATTATAGACTTGATTAGATTATTCCTTATCAAACGCAGCCTAAATGAAATATCATGTCTTGTAATTGTTAGTTATGGCGTCTGTTCCCGCCGGCTCGGGCCCCTCCGTGAAGCTAGTGTCAATGGCTAAGTCTCGCTAGATCTCCGCTGCTTGAGACGTCAACACGAGTTAGGGTGGGCCGGCTCTACCAGCAGGAAGAAGAAGAAAACAGTAGAAGAAAGAGAGTAGAGCTTCTAGAAGAGGAGTAGCCTCGACTTTTCGGGATCAAAGCCAATTTACCTTGTCTGTATTGACGAGATGCTTATATAGGCAGAAAGAATCCCTCATCATCTTCCCGCACTTTCTAGTTGGGTCCTGCCTAGGTGAGTGATCGTGATGAGTTTGTTATCACATTCCCCAATCGCTATCTGCCACATCGAATGAGAGGAAGAATAAGGGAAACCACATCTGTCATTCACTTCCTGTAACCAATGACGAGCTGCCACGTAACTGAGAAGCTAAGTCTTCGAGAAACCCTCCTCTGTCCGCCCCCCAAGGGCAGCCAATCACATCATGGTGTGTAGGATTCTTTCGAACTAATTCCATGTAACTACTTCCCCTATCTTCTGGTGATAGCGAAGTTCATACATATTTTACCCGAAATATATACCTCAAGAATTACTAGTGGGTCAGATCCTCTAGTGTGCGCTTGTCACGCCCAGATAGAGAGGAGCCGCTGGTCCAATATATGATCGGAAAACATCTCCCTTGTACGACGGATAATTTGAAATATTTATACAACACCACTCAATATATATATGATCTCTGGCCTCAAACCAAAATATATAAACGGCCAATCCAAACTGGAGCATATAAAAATAAATGCATCACAGTAATAGAATCCCTAATATGACAGCATATAACAAATTCAGAACCAAGCGGTAAAAGATAGGTGAGAGAAAAGGGAGAGAGAGATTTGTTAATTTACAAAAATGATACACAATGTGAATTCACAGCGTGAAACTCAACGTGAATGACGTGATACTCCAATTGCAGCGATCCTCGACGAGTTCACCACGTCTCCCAGGTTATATAGTTTGGTTCGGGATAGCGGCTGGAGGCCGCCGCCGGTGTCCAGGCGACAATCGGACGTGTACACGAAAGGTGTTACGTCATTCACGTTGAGTTTCACACTGTAAATTTACGTTCTCTATCATAGCTTGTTAATTTATACAAGTGGAGGAAGGGAGCCAGGGAGGGAGGGAAAGAGATTGTATGCAGTTGGTAAGAGGAGGTAAAATGGAAAGACAATTAGTGTATCCTTTGATATTAACAAAGTGTGACGCATCTTTTATCAATTCAAAAAGATACATGTACCTTTTGGTAAATTCTCGAACCCCGGTTGTAGCAATTTTAATAAAAATGTTGCAGTTTTATCAAACTATTTTAATTATAATAGATTTTATCTAATAATATTTGATTAAATTAAAATAATTTTTAACATAATTAAAATAATTTCAACTATAATTAAGTCTTCGGTAGTTTGATTAACTTTTTGTTGTATAATCGTACATTTAATATAATACACATAAATTTTATAAAATAAATATTTACTATCAAGTAATTAAATAATATTATTCATGATTTATTCTATAAAAATTGAAAAAGAAAGGAAAAAATTGAAATTATTAATAAATTTTAAAATAATTTTCAGTGCCAAGAAAAAATAATAACGTAATTTAATTTTGAGTTTTATCAAATTAATTGAAAGTTGTTTATTAAAGGATACATATTCTCAATTAAATAGTAATATTTTTTAAAATAGAATATCTTTTGATATATAATTTTTAAAAAGAGCAATGATACGTAGTATGAATTTGTAGCCATGAAATCCAACACGAATGACATGTCACTTTTTACATATGCATTCGATTGCCACTTGGACACCAACGGCGACCGGAGGTCGCCGTCCCAAACCAAATTATATTCTGGGAGGCATAGTGAACCCGTCGGGGATCGTTATAATTAGAATGTCACGTTGTTGGGGTTTATGCTATACATTCATGTTGTATATCATTTTTCTTTTAAAAATAGGGTGCATTTTATACTAATAAAAAATAAAAGAAACCTTTTAAATTTATTCCCCTTTAATTTAGTTTAATTACTTGCAACTTGCACGGCGTCGTTGTTACAACAAATTTTCTTTTACGAAACGAGTAGCACAAATTTTAATTAATTATAGGATAAATCATATAGGAAGGTGGGCAATATTTGTTCATTTAAAAATGTAGGTAAATCTAAAAAATTCTAGCTAGAATATTAAAATTTGTTCAAGTTGTCGTGATCAGAAGCATTAATGTTGTGACGGTGAAACTTGAATATTTATTTATATTTGACAGGCGATTATAAACATTTGCAATGTACAGGAGCCAATGATTTTTAAAACCAATAAATATTTAACTTATATAATTTTTTTTTAAAACAAATATAGAAATAAGTAATAATCTAATTGTATGGATTAAGATGAAAACTGTGGTGTCTTCCACCCAGAAACGATTCATTTAGCTTTGAGAAAACAAATTAAATGAGAATATTAACTAAAAGGAACCTAATTTATACTAATATTAATAACAACAACAACAAGAAATGGTTACATGCATGCATATATATATAGAGTTAGTATATTCTCCGACGGTTTCGTTTCTTTGTTTAGGAAGTTTGTAAGCATTTAATTTGTTGCTCCAGATTTCTCCGTTTTACATGACGGGAGGAGCACGCAAAATAACGTGCTTAATATGTATATTAGATATTTGATCAAATTTGGCACTATCCAAATATTACTAAATTGTTTATGTTAATTACTTTAGAGATGATGTAATCCTACGCGATACTATCGTTCCCCAATCTCCATTAGATATAAATATGTAAATTACAAATGAATTTTTATTATGTTGGATATAGTGAGAATGGAAAAGGAGAGCAGATATTCCATTGTGAATGGGACTTTAATCCTACATTGAAAGTTTCTAGTGAATAGAAAGGAAGGTGGAAAATAAAGAGACTCCATTGTGAATGAGACTTTAGTCCCATGTTGGGAGTCTTAAGACATAATTGTTGGTTTATATTGTTTCACAAGCATATTGGTTGTAAACAAATGCAAGGAGAGAAACTCTCTTTCACGCGAGGGGTTGTGACCGAGAGCAAAAGATAGAGATAATACGTTGTCTTCCACCTCGTTCCCAACTCCTTGGTAACATTCGGGTACTTCTTCAATTCACCACGAGCAACAAGTGCTCCGTTGTGCCTGTGGCCCTACTGTTGTGTCTGTGGCCCTACTGTTGTATCCTGAGCCCTACTGTTGTGCCTGTGGCCCTACTGTTGTATCCTGAGCCCTACTGTTGTGCCTGTGGCCCTACTGTTATATCCTGAGAGACAAACGTCCTTTGGAACCTCGAAGCACCGGGAAGACCAGTTTTCCGGTTCGGGAGACTCTGCTCGGGAATTCCAGCTCGGGAGACTGTATTCTGTATAAAAGATAGCTCAGGTCACTCAACAGCTAAATTAAAATTTCTATAATTTTAATTTTATTTTTGTTAACTCTCCGGAAAGGAGTATCCAATAATTCTAACATAACATAGCCGTCATTTTTATACGAGAGAATACAGTAGAGTAATCGTTGACATATAAGTATAAAACTATCTGTGAGATAACAGTAATTAACCGTCATTGAACAATAAAGTAAATCATCAGGTATTTCACGACGCTATTGTCAGACAACTGTAAATAACCGTCATTGAACAATAAAGTAAACTATCTGGTATTTCATCACGCTATTCCCATTCATGCGCTATTTATAGCTCGCGTTGTAATTATTGCCTACCTCGTGCATTCAACGACCGTGCAAATGGCATCGTCTCTTTCTTCCTCCTCCGTGGTCGTCGTTTTCTTTCTCTTCTTCTTCACGTCGCTCTGCACTGCCCAATCCGGCACCGACGGCTACTTGCACATGCGCTTCTACAACCACGAGCGAGTTCTCGGCTCCGGGCCCAACGCCACGGTTGTCTACGCGGTCGAGCGGCGCGGCTCCACCTCCGGGGCTGGGTTCGGCAACCTCATCGTCTACGACAATATCCTTCGCCAGGGGGTCGAGCCCGACTCGGCCATCGTGGGGAGAAACCAAGGTATGGGAGTGGGGTCGAGTGTGGCCGAGAACTCAGGCCTCACCATCTTGCAGTTGGTGTTCACTGCCGGCGAGTACAACGGAAGCTCCATCGCCGTGCAGGGGCCGTTCCCGGTGGCTCCGCTGCAGACGCTGTTCGAGCGATCGATCACCGGCGGCACGGGGCGGTTCCGCAATGCCAGAGGCTACCTTTTGACGAGAGAAGTTCGCAGCACCAGCACGACACTCACAGGGCGACTCGATGCTTATATCACATTTCTTTGACGCACGCGTCATGATATCCATATTTAACAAAATATATAGCTAGCAACTTGATGCATCGAATCGGTTAATTTGCTAATTCGATCATCAAACACATGCAATAATAAATCCATGCATGCATGTGTGCATGGTTTATGGTTCGAATAATTCATCAATAATTAACCAACGTATATGTATACGTACACACGAATGTGTTGATATTTTTCAGGATTTATCTTTGAACCTCGTCTCTGTATGCATGGTTCGGATCCTCTGTATGCATGGGATCAACCAACTGCCAATTGTTCTGCCAGTCTCATAAAGGCTGTCTTCTCTTGGAAGGTAGGACAGATTTTTTGTTTTTTTTAAATTTACATCATAAATTTAATTTATATATATATATATCAATTAATCCCGAGGAGGATGATCGATGGAACACACCAAAATTTCCCATCTGGGAGGGTATTTCCGTTCTTACATTAATGCTATGTTTACTCGGATGGGTGAAAGAAAAGACTTGGAAAATTATCCCTGCAGAAAGGGAACAGAAAGAGAAAAAAAGGAAGGGAGGGAAAAAGGATAGCTATGAATGACAAAGATCATCCCCCCCTCTCGCTATCACTGCCTTCACCGCCGACACCTTTGCCAACGTCGTGGCAGGAGGAGAATAGTGCAGAACATCAGCTTCCTCAGTTGCTCACAGCTCGCTGCCCCTCATGCTCGTGGCAAAGCGAGAGGTTGTCTACCCGCCGTGCCAGTGCCCGCGGGCGACCTCTCCCCGCTTGCTTGCTTGTGAGCAGGCGAGTCCCCCATCCCCCTCCAGCTTTCGGGTGATCCCCCCCCCCCCCCCCCCCCGCCCCCCCGCCTGTCAAGGGGCTGCTTGATTGATTGTTGGAGGTGGAGGTGGAGCAGGATCCGAAGTCCTTGAAGAGTGACTTCCAATGGAGCTGCTTGATTGATTGTTGCTTCTCCATCATGAAGCAGATCTCGCCGGATAGGTGACGGCGAACATGGAAGAGGCGTGTATTGCTGGGATGGCAGTCCGTTGGAGACAGAGGCGGCTCACGGAGTTGAGGCGGAGTTGTAGCGAAGGACCAATGGTTGCTTTCCGTCCAATTTTGAGGACATAAAAATGTTAGCATATAATAAAAAAATATTTATATAAGAGTAGAATTTATCTAGAATAGAATTAGATTTTTAAAATTATTATTATTTGTCTATATATATCTCCTTTTCATATATAAACCTTATGTTTTATGAATATAATTATTTAGCCGTCATTTATTTTCTTCGTTCTCTTATCTCTCTTTCTCTTTGTATTGATTTTAGATTATATTTATATTATTTTCATAGTATCAGAGCATGGTCCCGTCGAACCAAAAAATTTAAATTTGGAAATATTGTAATACCATTGTCGAGATTTATGATTTTCAAATGTCTGAATGCCGATCATTATGAGGTTTCTTCAGCGTTTTCTATGTCTTGATTTAAAACTGCATTTGTAGAAGAATTATATTTTCTTAAGTTTTAACCATTAGATCACCCTGAAGCTCTGAAGAAACATTCTTCGCACCCAGGGCTAAATTTTGAATGGTGGAGATCGGATTTTGAGTTCTTTAAATCCACCTAATGATTGAAAAATATGACCATTGATTCTGTCTTCTCCTTGGAAATCCGATAGTCAATCACAACAATGATTTTTTAAATTTGGAGCATCCAACATGGCAACAGTAGTTCCTCTTACAGACTATGGAGGGACTCAATCATCCAATGCCATAATTACAACTTTTGCCGAACAGTTTCAAAAGTTTCTTACATCTCATCCATATGTCATGTCTATTTCTTCTCACAAAGGTTTGTCCTATAATGATATCTCAAGTATACCTTTCACTATCTGGATCTTTGATTCTGGAGCGTTACATCATATGTCGCCTAATATCAATTCTTGTGTATCTATAAATTCTTCTCCTTCCGTTTCAGTCATAACCGCAGATGGTTCTTCCATGTCATTAGCTGGTGTTGACTCTATTTCTATATCTAATTTGTTTTTGTTAATGTATATCACATTCCTAATCTTAATTTGAATTTTATCTCGGTTGGTCAATTATGTGATTCTTGTTTCTCGATTTCTTTTACTTCATCTTCTTGTTATACGTAGGATCTGCGACCTCAGAAGCAGATTGGGATATGCCATAGATAGGGGGGACTATATGTATTAGAATAACTAAAAGTTCCAGATGCTGCAGCATCCAGTGTTGATTTGTCTTCCTTTCGGTTAAACTCTATCTCTTCTGATTTTGTTTGTGGCATTGTCGTCTTAGACATGTTTCTTCTTCTCGTTTGAAATACTTAGCTTCTAAAGGAAATTTAGGAAAATTACAAACTCATGATATTTCAGATTGTTGTGTTTGCAAATTAGCAAAATTCTCTACCTTACCTTTCTATAGAAGTATCTCTATTTCTCTTGCACCGTTTGAATTAATTCATTCTGATATGTAGGGTCCATCTTCGATTTGTACTCTTGGTGGATCCCGTTACTAAATTTCCTTTATTGATGATTGTACTCCCTACACTTAGGTTTATCTTATACAATATCGTTTTGATTTCCTTGGTCTTTATCATATATTTCGTACTATGGTAAAAACTCAACATAATACTGTTATTAAATGTTTTCGATCTGATTTGGGTGGTGAATATACATCTAATATTTTTTCTGAACTACCTATCTCAGTTGGTACACTTCATCAAAGTTCTTGTATTGATAGTCCTGAACAAAATAGTGTTGCTAAAAGAAAACATAGTTACATTATTGAAACTGTACGTTTATCTTGCTGTCTGCATATGTTCCTAGCAAGTTTTGGGAGGAGTTATTCTTACTACAGTCCATTCTATTGGGGCAATCTACGGTCCGGATGACCATGTGTTTTGGTGTTTGAGCAAAGGGTTTAAGTTAGGTTCACCCTTGTGTTTGATATGTGTATTTGATTGTGCAGGTTTGCAGGAGACACATGGACTTAGCTGGACGGCTTCAGGTTCGGTGAAGGATGGTGTGAGGAGACAAGCCGTGGGCTTGTATGTATCCGAGGGATCGTGGATAAAGCAGGAACAATGAGTCGAAGAAAGCGCACTTCGAGGCATACGCGAAGGATGACATGGGAAGACTAGTCATGGGCTTGCATGCATCAGAGGGACGAGAGCCAAAATCGAAGAAGGCTTGAAGGCAACAGGTCGAGGCTGCTGAATGAAGAGTTAACTAAGTCATGAGGGTCAGTGCTGAGAGTGCTGAGAGAATTGTACTCGGGAAGGGAAACCTTAGGTTTGGAAAGGTGGCAGTCGACTGATGCTTGGATCAATCGACTAATGAAGTGATCAATCGACTGATCCTTGGATCAGTTAACTGATGGCGGATGGAATTCGAACATTGGGCTGTAACGTTCGAATCCAAGTGTGACCAGTCGACTGGTGCTTGGACCAGTCGACTGGTAACGACTCTTTTCAGCTATAAGCTCTATTTAAGAGAGCTCGGTTTGACTGGGAAAGGGTTGGCAAAACAAGCTTGGGTAAAGCCTGTTGGTAGCCTACAAGTGATCAGAAGTTATCAAAGGATTGTGATGAGGTTTCTCCACCCACAAGGAACGACAAGAGCTAGCCGGAGGTCTTCCGGGGACTCATCCACCGACGGATCGGGATCGTCTACTTTATGGGCAGTCGTGGAGTAGAAGCTTTATCTCCAAACCACGTAAACGGTTTGTGTTAACATTGGTTTTAATTTATAGTTTAAGTTTCCGCTTGCGCATGCTAACACTTGTAGGAAGAAACCACGAATCAAGTAGGTGATCGGTTATTCACCCCCTCTAGCCGTACGTCAAGGTCGCAACTAGTGGTATCAGAGCGAGGTTCGCTCTTGTTGGAATAACAGCCAAAAGGGCAAAGGTGCTAGAGGAAGATGGATTCGGAAGGTCCGCTTGGATGGGATATTCGGGTCCCACTTCCATACGATCGAGATAACTTCGATTATTAGAGGAAGCGGTTGGAGACGTGGTTCCAAATAGATTGGGACCATTGGATCGCATTGGAGGTTCTATTTGAAGCTCCAACGGACAAGAAGGGAAAGCGCCTCCGACCTCGGTATTGGACCAAGGATCAAAAGGAGGAAGCGGAGGCGGATATGAAGGTAACTAGAATTGTATTAAATTTATTACTTTCATATATTATGTCAAATGTAGGAGAATACAAAAATGTGTATGAGCTATGGAGAAAGGTAATAGCTTTACATGAAATTCGACACAAAGACAAGAGAAGAGGAGCCCAAGAAAATGGGGTCATTGGTCTAATAAAAGGAGAAGGACCAATCGGAAGTTGAATCAAGTTCAACATCCGGAGAGGAGGAGAATGTGGAATCGTCCACTCTTCAAGTGAGGAAGAAATAGAGGAAGTCTCCACGTCAAGGATTGAGGGGGAGGAAAGACCATCCTCAAGGCCAAAGCAAGAAGAAGTCTCCACCTCCACCAAAGCAAAGTCAAAGAATCACATAATTTATTTTGGGTGCAACAAAAGGGACACTATAAGGACAAGTGTCCATTGGATAAGAAAAAGAAGGTAAACCCTAAACCCAAGTCAATTTCTTCGAAAACTAACATGGGTTGTTGGGAAAAGAAGGAGAAGAAGCATTGAATTTGTTTCACGTGTGGTGAGCGTGGACACTACCACACCAAGTGCCCAAAGAAAGGAGAAATCAAGAAATTGGCGTATTTGAAGGAATTGGAAAAGAAGAAGAGCTCAAGTCAAGGGGGAGTTTCAAAGGTAAAGGGGAAGGTAATCCCATATTTGAAAATATATCCAATTTCTAATTCTTATATGCTTGTTAAGAATAATCATGGATTTAGATATCATGATAAAAATAAGGTTAATGTTGCATATCAAAACCCTAGGAAATTCATGCATCATGATAAACCTAGAACCTTTAGATCTAAGGACCAAGGCATTAATCCCAAGAAGGGGAGACACATGCCTAGGCAAATGGGTAGGTCTAGGAATGTCCAAGATGGACATGTTGATTCTAGATTTAAGAACCTAGAAAGGGAAAATCAAGCTTTAAGTGTAAAGCTTGATAAATTAGAGAAAACCCTAGATAGATTCACTATTGGATCTAAGGGTTTAGGAAGCGTGTTGGGTGGTCAAAAACCCAACAATGATAGATCGGGTTTAGGATATCGATCTAAGTTCTCCGATGCCAATGAAAAGAAATATGCTAGGGTAGCATATAACTATAGCAAGGAGGAGAAGTCTAAGAATGGCAAGGGAAAGCCATTTAAAGGGAAGAAGAAGAACTTAACCAAGGACAAGGTGTCCAAAGTTAAGAAAGCTAAGATTGTAAGCCAAGAGTCACCGAAGGTACACCGGTGTGACCTAGTGTTTGATGAGTCACCTAGGGAGGTGGCTAAGACTAAGAGCTCAAGGGAGAGCTCTAGGAGTCAAGATGGGACCCATGGTCTATGGATCTCAGGAGGATTTCTCTCGGAAGTCTAGATGGGTCATGGAGTGTGCCAAAGGAGTTGAAGACATACTTGAGTTTCAATTCTAGGGGTTTGGCACATTGGGTATGTGGATCATGCATAAAATATGACATTGGGGTCATATTGCATGGAAGTTGGTTTTTGATTAATAAATGTCATGTAAAGCAATGCTGGGGATGCAATGTGGGTTGGTATGGGCAGATACATCAAGAGGAGATCAAAATTAGGACTTTAGATCAATGTTTAATTGAACCATTTAGCTAGTTTTGAGTTTTGTGTCAATCTTGAGATTGGTGATAGATACATTTTTTAATATATTTTTTCCAAATAGACACGGGCACCACAAACATCTCCACAAAATTTGAGAATTTTTGGAGATTTATGAAATTTTTGGTGTATTTCTGAAATTGGGTCAGAAATGCTGAAAATAGGATTCCAGGGTACCAGTCAACTGGTTCAGGAGGCAGTCGACTGGTAACAATGCTATCGAAGAGAGACTAGCTATTGTATGATTTTTCGAATGGGATTAGTCAACTGAAAACTGTCGCAGTCGACTGATATAAGCTGAAACCATTTTTCAGCAATCAAAAAATGTCGAAATGATATAAAATAAGTGTATAATCTTACGAGGGGGGGGGTTAAATACACTTTGTTTATGATCATTAGAGGTTAAAGGATCTAATAAGAGGGAAATTGTTGGAGTCCTTTTGATGTGTGGCAAAAGAGGAGAAGTGTTAGGTTTAAGTAGGAAACCAAACATGGCTTTGCATGAAATCTTAAGTCTAGGGGGAGATTAGGTAAAGGGGGAGCATTGTTCCTTGGTTATTGGCGAAAGGGGGAATCTTGGAGAGGTTCTTAAAAAAGCCTTTGTAATACCAATATAGGGGATGCCTTGTGATAGAATCCCGTTTTGGTAAAAGTCCTAAACTCATTGGGGAGGTTAGGTGTGGGGATGCCTTGTGATAATATCCATGTATGTTTGCGTTATATATGCATTGGCGATATAAGTCCAAGGTGAAACCTTGGCAATGTAAGTCCAAATGGTTATTAGCATTGTATTTGCTATTTGTTTTCCCTAACTTAAACGTATTGCTAAACATCAAAAAGGGGAGATTGTTGGGGCAATCTATGGTCCGAAGTGACCATGTGTTTTGATGTTTGGGCAAAGGGTTTAAGTTAGGTTCACCCTTTTGTTTGATATGTGTATTTGAGTGTGCAGGTTTGCAGGATACACATGGACTTAGCTGGACGACTTGGGGTCTGGTGAAGGATGGTGTGAGGAGACAAACCATGGGCTTGTATGCATCCGAGGGACGAGAGCCAAAGTCGAAGAAGGCTTGAAGGCAACAGGTCGAGGCTGCTGAATAAAGAGTCAGCTAAGTCATGAGGTTCGAGTGCTGAGAGAATTGTACTCAGAAAATCCTAGGGTTTGAGTGCTGAGAGAATTGTACTTAGGAAGGGAAACCTTAGGTTTGGAAAGGTGGCAGTCGACTGATGCTTGGATCAGTCAACTGATGAAGTGGACAGAAAGATCAGTCAACTGATCCTTAGATCAATCGACTGATGGCGGCTGGAATTCAGTTGGGCTGTAACATTCGAATCCAAGTGTGACCAGTCGATTGGTGCTTGGACCAGCCGACTGGTAACGACTCTTTTCAGCTATAAGCTCTATTTAAGAGAGTTCGGTTTGGCTGGGAAAGGGTTGGCGAAACAAGCTTGGGTAAAGCCTGTTAGTAGCCTATAAGTGCTCAGAAGTTGTCAAGGGATTGTGGCTAGGTTTCTCCACCCACAAGGAGTGACAAGAGCTAGCCGGAGGTCTTCCGGGGACTCATCCACCGACGGATCGGGATCGTCCACTTTATGGACAGCCGTGGAGTAGGAGCTTTATCTCCGAACCACGTAAACGGTTTATGTTAACATTGGTTTTAATTTATAGTTTATGTTTCTGCTTGCGCATGATAACACTTGTAGGAAGAAACTGCGAATCAAGTGGGTGATCGGCTATTCACCCCCCTCTAGCCGTACGTTAAGGTCCCAACACATTCTATCAATAGAATTCCATCTTCTATTACATCTGGTTTATCTTCTTTTGAAAAACTATATGGTTATGTTCCTGATTATTCTGTCTTAAGAGTTTTTGAATCTACATATTTTGTCCTCCATCCTCATGTAGAATGTAGTAAGCTTAGTTCTCGGTCCGCTCTTTGTATTTTCCTTGGCTATGGCAAGAGTCAAAAAAGATATCGATGTTATGATCTAGTTAGTCAAAAACTCTATGTCTCGTGTAATGGTATTTTTCTTAAACACATTTCATTCTATTCCATTCCCTCTAATACTCCTAATCTTAGAAAATCTGATCTCACTCGTATTGATCCTTTTTGCACACACTCCGATGATATATCGTCTCATGTTTCCCCACAAGTAGACCACCCTAACATCTGTTCTTCTAATGACGCTATTTGCAGGATTGACACTCATACAGATTCTGATCATCAACTTCCTGATAATTCCCCTACTCCTACTGCTTCCCATAATGCTCTTGTAATAGCGGACCCTCCTCCTTGTTACCCTCAACAATCTCGTAAGTCTACTCAATTGTCTAATTTTCTGTATTCTACTTAATCTAGTTCTTTTTCTTCCTTTTTGGCTTCTATTCACCAATTGTCTGAGCCCTCCTCTTATAAAGAGGCTTTTCTTGACCCTCTTTGGCAGCAGACTATGGCGGAAGAACTTTTTGCTTTGTATCAAATAGGTACTTAGAATTTTGTTCCTCTTCCTTTTGGGAAGCATACGATTGGTTCTCGATGGGTGTATAAGATCAAAACTAAATTTGATAGGTCAGTTGAGCGGTATACAACTCGTTTGGTTGCTAAAGAATTTTTCTAACAATATGACATGGATTATGAGGAAACCTTTGCTCCAGTTTCCAAGCTTGTTACTATCCGTACTCTCATTGTAGTTACATTTGTTCGTCAGTGGTATATTTTTCAGATGGATGTTAATAATGCTTTTTTAAATGGAGATCTTCAAGGAGAAATTTACATGATGCCTCCACTAGGTGTCACTCACAATCCTGGTGAAGTTTGCAAACTAAAAAAAGGCTCTTTATGGCCTTAAACAAGCTCCTCGAGCTTGGTTTGACAAATTCTCTATTTTGTTGGATCTCTTGGCTTTTTTCCTAGTCAACATGACTCTTCTCTTTTTGTTCATTGTACTTCATCAGGCCACACATTACTCTCTCTTTATGTTGATGGCATGATTATTATAGGGGATAATATATGTCGAATAAAAGAATTGAAACTACATTTGGCTTATGAGTTTGAAATGAAAGATTTGGGTCTTTTGCATTATTTTTTTG
>JAGFNQ010000986.1:0-15666 GCA_024364735.1 Boesenbergia rotunda | reverse complement strand
GTGTATCCTGCAAACCTGCACACTCAAATACACATATCAAACAAAAGGGTGAACCTAACTTAAACCCTTTGCCCAAACATCAAAACACATGGTCACTTCGGACCATAGATTGCCCCAACAATCTCCCCTTTTTGATGTTTAGCAATACGTTTAAGTTAGGGAAAACAAATAGCAAATACAATGCTAATAACCATTTGGACTTACGTTGCAAGGTTCACCTTGGACTTATACCGCCAATGCATATATGCAAACATACATGGATTTATCACAAGGCATCCCCACACCTAACTCCCCAATGAGTTTAGGACTTTTACCAAAACGGGCTATTCTATCAAGCACCTATATCCAAGGCTTCCCCCTTCGCACCAATGAGCAACAATGCTCCCCCTTTACCTAATCTCCCCCTAGACTTAAGATTTCATGCAAAGCCATGTTTGGTTTCCTACTTAAACCTAACACTTCTCCTCTTTTGCACACATCAAAAGGACTCCAACAATTTCCTCTTATTAGATCCTTTAACCTCTAATGATCATAAACAAAGTGTATTTAACCCCCCCTCGTAAGATTATACACTTGTTTTATATCATTTCGACATTTTTGATTTGAAAAATGTCGAACTCCTCTAAACTAATGCAGTATAGAGTAACTCGAGTCGTCTCTTTCAAGGAATGTAATGATAAGTTAATAAATCTTAGGATCGTATGTTATTGCTTCTGGATTTTTGGATATGAAACTGGGGGTTTGGATTTGAACGCTAAGACTATGAAATGAAATAGCAAGCAAGTATGAAATATAATCCTAATTAAGGAAAGACAATGCGAGTAAAAGGAGATCTAATCTAATCTAAACTATACTTGCAGAAAAGAAAATGGCAACTTGAAATAAAGCATTGACGAAACTAAACATGGAGCAAAACCTACAGCAATAAAGAAATCTAAATCCAACCTAACTTAATTGTAATTAATTGAAGACATGTAACTTAAAGCAATGGGAAGAGCAATAAAAAACAAAAGTTAAGCACTAAGAAACATCACTATTGAAAGTAACTGGTTGAAGAGGCATTTGACCGAACACAAGATAGGCATGCTCGAAACTGCTTCAAGTACGTGCAATTTGATATGGGAAAGATCCATCAAATACAAGCATTCAACAATCAATCACAAACATTCATCAATTAACACAAAACAACTCAAAATTTATTACAACCAACAAGGGAAGAAAACCCAAAGCTCTTCTCTGTGGTTGCCGATGGCTGTGAAGAGGTGAAGGCTGTAAAGATGCCCTCTGTTGCCGAGTGATGAAGAGGATGGAAGGTCCTGCTGTGGTGCTCGCCCAATGATGCTTACCCCAATCAAGCTTGCGTCAGGATCGATTGGATCTTCCCTTACCCTAGGGTTCGCGGATCAGCCGGAGGTGAAGAAGAAGAAGAGAGATGGAAGGTGGAGGAGATGGAGTCCGGATGAGGGCCGGCCGAGGGTGGAGAGGAGAAGAAGATGAGGAAGAAGAGATGATTCAGTGGCTCTAGGGTTCGCGTTCAAGCTCCATGTGCCATGTGTTATAAATATGAGAGAAGTGTCCTAAGGCAATCGCCTTATGATTGTAAACATTTATTTTAATAAATGAATATTCACTATTTGAGTATACATGTCTGTGTATTTGATTGAGATCTTAAACTCATTTACTGAATGTTCGCAATACAATTCACAGCATAAAGAGAATTTGTGATGAATTCACAACTAGTGATTATCTCTACATGTGCAATTGTGAAGTATTGAAATTGTCCCTAGTCGATGAATTGATAAATACAGGACACTATCAATTCTATTGAGACTAGCATGGGTTATTCTCTAATCAGCTGATTCTCACTGGCTGGTGACATTGGGATGTCCGGAGATAAACATGAATGCTAGTTAAGGGAACTAGTTCATTGGAGTGACTAGCTGTAAAACTTCATATGGTAATCTACATATAGATATGTCAATGAAGTTCTTACTGCAGCTTAAGTGCGTTGTTGTTTGACTTGCGGTGTTCAAGTCATCTTGGTCATGAAGACTTATACTTTGACATCTTAAGCAAGCATCTCCAAGGAGGTGTGGACCCAGGATGATTGGGTATAAGCCGAAGTGCCCGAAGATGTTTGAACAGCCTACAAAGGATTCACCACTCCTTGCGAGGAGATGTATACCCAAGGCCTATCGTCGGATTGTTACTCGAAGCCTCTGGCCAGAGCATGACATGTTCAGAGTATGAATCTCTGAAATACATGAGAGTAATTAGAATCCATTGGACGAGAAAGACATTACTTGGGCTAGGTGTGACGTAGTCAGCCTAGTGGGGACTGACACACATAGACCGTGTCCTGAACCAAGTGGGTATAAGATGGTGAAGGGAATGAGGCACGATTCATTAGAGCTGCTGAAGGGTTTCAGAATAATTTCTGAGGTCAACCGTTGATCTTTCGATTAATTGGGGATCATGATGTACTACTAGGTGCCACTCATGATCGTTCTATAATTGTTAATTATAGACGGCCAACATAAATCGAAAGCCTATTTAGTCACACGCACTACGAGTAATCCGAGGGATTTAAAACGAGTTGAAAATTGGATTTTCCGATCAAGAGAGATAAGTCGAATCTGAATTTTTCAGAGACGCATCGGAAGCATAAAATGGCTAAGTCTTTTGAAGACTTATTGGACGAATTAAATGAGTTTAATTCGTACGGACATTGGTTTGGTCGGCCAAAGAGGGTCCCCACCCTCTTTGGTTTGGCCGGCCACAATAAGAGGGAGAACCAAATTGTTTGGTTCAAATTATAAAATAAACCGCGCGTGGTTTGTTTTATAAAATTATGGATAAAGAAATTTATATAAAGAAATTTATATAAAGAGATTTATTTTCATGGAAATTAAAATAAACCTTGGATTGGTTTATTTTATTTTATAAAATCAATAATGGATTGATTTACCATGATAAAGAAATTTATAGAAATTTATTCTTTTTATGGAAATTAAAATGAACCATGGATTGGTTTATTTTATTTTATAAAATCAATTATGAATTGATTTTTCCATGATAAGAAAAATTTATAAGATAAATTTCTTGTAAAATTTATTCCATAATAAAAGGGGAGACATGGTTGTTTTTATTATAAATTAAGTTATAATAAAAACTTGGCATAACGGAATAATTCATAAGAAATTTATAAGATAAATTTCTTGTAAAATTTATTCCATAATAAAAGGGAAGACATGGTTGTTTTTATTATAAATTAAGTTATAATAAAAACTTGGCATAACGGAATAATTCATAGAAAAATTTATAAGATAAATTTCTTATGAAAAATTTATTCCGTTAAAAAGGAGACTTGGCGATAAAGAGGCTACTATATAAAGGTGCAAAGGCAAGGCTTGGAAATCAATTCAAGTATCAAGGATTGGCTAGCCCTCTCTCTCTCCTTCTCCCCTCTCCTCCTCTAGGGCCGGCGCCCTCTCCCTCCTAGGGCCGGCCCCCTTCTATTGCCGTGAGCCACCTCCACCAAGAAGGTGCCGAAGAAGAAGAAGAAGCGGATCGCGACTCCTTCCTTCCTCCCGGAATACGGATTCCGTTTTCGTTTGGTGGTTAGTTTTCATCTCTCTCTCTTGATATTCTTGTCGTGCCTTTGGAGAATCTAGTAGTTCTTGTCGGCACGAAACTCGTGGCTTTGCGAAGTCATCCCGAAGAGAACTCGGCGTGGACGCGAATAGAGGCGGAGCTTCCAAGGGACGCTACGGTTGGATCTCGTCCCTTACTTCGAGTTATGTGAGGTATCAAGTAAATTTGTTTACTTTCTGCAAAATTTTAATATATGATCATGTCTACACAATATAAGGTTGCATGCTAGATACGTGGTTAAAATAATTTGAGAAATTATTTATGCTAAATCTTCCGCTGCACGTAATTAAATTTTAAAATTACGAACCCATAACCATGTCAACATGCACCCGGTCCCAACACCATGGCGTCTAGGGTTCGCGGATGAGGGGTGAAGAAGAAGGGGTCGCTTCTGGGATCATCGGCCGAAGGAGGAGAGGAGAAGTGGTGGCTGCCGGAGAAGATGGAAGATCGGCAGGCCGACCGGCGGTAGTGAGATGGTGGGGAGCCCCGACCTTGGGGAAAGGAGATGGAGCGAGTGAGAGGAAGTTGGAGTCGGCGTCTGTCTTTGTGTAGTCGAGAAGTCCAATCGATGATGGCCCTTTTTGCAAGCCGGCGGAGTCGGGTTTTTTCTGGCATCTAGGCTTCTCCGCGTGGGTTCAGCCCATCTATGTGTCCAGCCCAGCATCCCAGCTCTAGCCCGTTCAACCCAGCTAGTTGTTCAGCCCAGCAGCCCAGCAGCCCAGCAGCCCAGCATCTTTCTCTTGATATCAGATCTAGATCAATGGCCCACATTAATACAACCTGGTCTTCTTCGTTTGAATTTCAAATCAAGTCAAATTTGCTCCAACTCGCTCCTAATCATTGGCCAAGCCTTGATACAAGGTTCATCTTTAATTCCCTGCAAAAATCATGAAATAATGCCAAAATTTAGAGGAAATTATAATGAGCTCCAAAAATAGATCCTACTCGTAAAATATGATATAAACATGATTTAAACGCACGAGAGGATAAAAAATGCTAAATAAATGAGCAAATATAATGACATAAAATGCTAGTTATCAATTATACACTTGTTTTACATTATTACGACACTTGTCGATTGTTGAAAATAATTTCAACCTATATCAGTCGACTGCCCTCTGAACCAGTCGACTGGTACCTTAAAAACTCTATTTTCAGCATTTCTGACCCAATTTAAGAAATGCACCAGAAATTTTACAAATCTCCAAAAATTCCCAAATTTTGTGGAGAGGTTTGTGGTACTCATATCTACTTGGAAAAAATATATTAAAAAATGTATCTATCACCAATCCCAAGATTGACACAAAACTCAAAACTAGCTAAATGGTTCAATTGAACATTGATCTAAAGTCCTAGTTTTGATCTCCTCTTGATGTATCTGCCCATACCAACCCACATTGCATCCCCAGCATTGCTTTACATGGCATTTATTAATCAAAAACCAACTTCCATGCAATATGACCCCAATGTCATATTTTATGCATGATCCACATACCCAATGTGCCAAAACCCTAGAATTGAAACTCAAGTCTGTCTTCAACTCCTTTGGCACACTCCATGACCCATCTAGACTTCCGAGAGAAATCCCCCTGAGATCCATAGACCATGGGTCCCATCTTGACTCCTAGAGCTCCCCCTTGAGCTCTTAGTCTTAGCCACCTCCCTAGGTGACTCATCAAACACTAGGTCACACCGGTGTACCTTCGGTGACTCTTGGCTTACAATCTTAGGTTTCTTAACTTTGGACACCTTGTCCTTGGTTAAGTTCTTCTTCTTCCCTTTAAATGGCTTTCCCTTGCCATTCTTAGACTTCTCCTCCTTGCTATAGTTATATGCTACCCTAGCATATTTCTTTTCATTGGCATCGGAGAACTTAGATCGATATCCTAAACCCGATCTATCATTGTTGGGTTTTTGACCACCCAACACGCTTCCTAAACCCTTAGATCCAATAGTGAATCTATCTAGGGTTTTCTCTAATTTATCAAGCTTTACCTTAAAGCTTGATTTTCCCTTTCTAGGTTCTTAAATCTAGAATCAACATGTCCATCTTGGACATTCCTAGACCTACCCATTTGCCTAGGCATTGTCTCCCCTTCTTGGGATTAATGCCTTGGTCCTTAGATCTAAAGGTTCTAGGTTTATCATGATGCATGAATTTCCTAGGGTTTTGATATGCAACATTAACCTTATTTTTATCATGATATCTAAATCCATGATTATTCTTAACAAGCATATAAGAATTAGATTTGATTTAAATAAGAGGTTACCTATGGACTTAGCTGGACGGCTTTCGGGACCGGTGAATGATGGCATGGGGAGACGAGCCATGGGCTTGCATGCATCTGAGGGACCGTGGACAAAGCAGGGCGATGAGCCGAGGGAAGCGCACTTCGAGGCATACACGAAGGATGACATGGAGAGACGAGCTGTGAGCTTGCATGTATCTGAGGGACGAGAGCCAAAGTCGAAGAATGCTTGAAGGCAACAGGTCGAGGTTGTTGGATGAAGGGTCAGCTGAGTCGTGAGGGTCCGAGTGCTTAGAGAATTGTACTCGAGAAGGGAAACCCTAGGTTTAAGGGTGGACCATTCGATTGATGCTTGGATAAATCGACTGATGAAATGCACAGAAAAATCAGTCGACTGATCCTAGGATCAGTCGACTGATGGCGGTAGGAATTCGAACGTTGGGTTGTAATGTTTGAATCCAAGTTGGACCAGTCGACTGGTGCTTGGATCAGTCACTGGTAACGGTCATTTCAGCCAAGAGCTCTATTTAAGAGATCTTAGTTTTGGCTAAGAGTTCTTGACGAAATAAGCTTGGTTAGAGCTTATTAGTAGCCTTCTAGTGCTCAGGTATTGTCGAGGGTTTGTGGTGAGGTTTCTCCACCCACAAGGAGTGGCAAGAGCTAGACAGAGGTCTTCCGGGGACTCATCCTCCGACGATTCAGGATCGTCCACCTTATGGACAACCGTGGAGTAGGAGCTTTATCTCCGAACCACGTAAATCGGTTTGTCACTTCTAGTTGTTAGTTTTAGTTAATTGTTATTCCGCTTGCACACTAACAATGTGTAGGAAGAGAATGGCGATCGAAGTGGGTGATCGGCTATCCACCCCCCTCTAACCGTATATAAGGTCCATACAACTTCAACCTTGGGTATGACCATTCTACCCCTCAATTTCAACCCTAGCCCTAATGAGTCTCCAAAATTTTTTTAAGATCGGATTTTTAATTTACCATATTTTACCAGAGAGGCACATCAAGGAAAACTACATAAACCTGAAAAGCAAAGAAAAGCACAAAGATAAAGGGTCAAGGAAGTCCAAACATTGAAACCTCAAAGCGATATGGGATGAGTCATCATCAGAAAAGTCCGAGCTTGAAAAGTATACCCGACTAGCACTAATGGGGAGTCACCAAGAAGAGAACATTGCTGAAGGGGTAGCTACTTCAGAAGAAAGCAATGATAAGAGAGAACATCCAACTTCGAACCCAACACGGTAAATGAGGTATGTCCTCCTAACCAGTTATATGAAGGTATTAAGCTTCTATATGGATCATTATATAAGTTAAGGTCTAAATATGTAAAATTAAAAAGGGATCATGTTGATCTCAAAATGAAATTAGCAACAGCATGTCTATTATAGCATTTTGATAAAATAAAGCATGAAAATAATAAATTGAAAGAACAAATAGAATTATTAAAAAAAGTAGAGCATGCATGCTCAAATTTGTTAAAAACTCCAAAAAAAAATATTAAATATAATGAAAGACTAAACTGGTATATTAGAAATCTTAATGGTGTGTTTGGTTCAAATTATCATATATAACCTTAGTTATGTGATTATCAAGTAATCACATAACTAAGATAATAGGGAATGAAACATAACCTGAAGTTATTTGGTTTAATTTAGGTAATCAAATAAAATCTTATTTGTTTGAAGGTAATAGTCTATAACATAATATAATATTTTACCATATTGCCCTTTTGAATTTATTTAGATAATTTTATTAAAATATTAAATTAAAAAAATATTCGTCGACGACATCTATGTCAGCATCGGCGTCGATCGTCGGTGTCCGTGTAGGCAGTCGATGTCCAACACCGGGTCGCCGACGGTGATCGCCGACGGTGAACGCCGGGCGGGGGTCGTCGGTCGTCGGTCGCCGGCGGGGTCGTCGGTCGCCAGCGGTGGTCGCCGGTCACCGGTGGTGGTTGGCGGTGGTCGCCGGTCGTCGGCGGTCGTCAATCGCCGGTCACCGACGGTGGTCGTCGGTCGTCGGTCGTCGGTTGTCGGCGGTGGTCATCGGTCACCGGCCGTGGTCGCCGATCGTCGGTCGTCGGCGACCGCCGCCGACGGTCGTCGGTCGCCGACGGTGGTTGCCGGTCGCCGGCGGTGGTCGTCGATTGTCGGCGGTGGTCGTCGGGCGTCGACGGTGGTCACCAACCGTCGTTGTCAGTCGTCGGCCGCGAATAATACTTTCGGAAGGTAATAAATTGTAATGGTTATTTTCTTCTTAAATGTAAATATGGAGGATAATTTTGAAAAGATAAGTTTCATAACCCCGGAATCAAGAAAAACCTTACTTTCCAAAGGTTTTCCAATTCCTGATTGCATGACCCTTTTGCTGACGTGTCGGGCATCGATCATTACTTGGGAATCGCTAATTATCTAAACCAAACAAGATTTTCGTTGATAACCTTGGATGGATAACTAAGATTATCAAGGATAACCCTCAACCAAACGCACCCTAAGTGTTAAATTGCAAAAATACATAAAAATTATATTCCATCAAAATTTTTAATAAATCCTGTACATAGAGATTTATATTGGATTCCTAAATCTGATACATATTAGATTTTTTTTGTTAAAAATTGTGCATGCTATGATTTTTTTAATTACTAATTTAAAAAAAAACAACTTTCGAAAGCATTTTTGAGTGATGTAATTGCCTAATTTTTTTTAAGATATACACAAATCATATATATTTACAAAAAAAAATTAGAATTTTTTTTTTTGACACTTAAAGATTTTTAATGATTTTTTAAAAAAAAATTAAAGTTTTAAATTTTAAAAATATTTTGGAGATTAATTTTGAAAAATTAAATTTTTTAGAAATTGGCTATTAGATTTTGACTACTTGGAAAAATTATCAAGATTTTTTAATATCAAAATTCTTTTTTAAATATTTAATTCAAAAATCTATGTTTTTGTAAAAAATAATATTTAGCATAAAAAATTATTTTCTCATGAAAAATTTATATAGTTAGACTTTATATTTTTAGATGTTTACAAAAATTTAGACTTTTTAGATTGATGAATAATTTTCTATGAATTTGCTATCTAAAAATAAGTTTTTAAATTTAAAATTTCTCAAAAATAGATTTTTGTTGAAACCAATTTTTTAGTGAATCTTGGTTAGATTTTACAAACTCAAAAAAATTAGTAACTTATTTTACCAATCAAATCTAGTTTTAAGAATTTATCTTTACAAAACTACTAATTTTTATTTTGAGAAAAAGAAAGTTATATTATTCATGATTTTTTTTATGATCAAGGAAAAATAATGCTTAATAATGGCAAAAACTTTTAATACTTTTTGAAAAATATAAATAATTTTTATTATTTTTTTGAAAATCTAAAGTATAAGTCTTATATATTTTTTAAGTTATTTTCGAAAAATTATAGACTTATTGATCAAATGTTAAACTAACCTTAGAAAAAAATTTTTCAATTAACACTATTTTTGATGTGATTAAAGGGAAAGATTTATGAAGATTAAGTTAAGGGGGAGGTTAATGATAAAATATTTTTTGTGATTTATTACAAAATATTTTCTGTACTTAATTGTCACATCTTTTTATTGTTTTCATAAACAATTTTATCTCTTGCTTTTTTTACCTTAACTTAACTTGAGTTGATGTACATCAAAAAGGGAGAGATTTTAAGTATCCCGGGTTATTTTAATGTGGTTAACTAAGCCAAGTTAGATTCTGTTGTATTTGATACCATATGTCGAAGTGTGTTGGAACATAGGAGCACAAGAAGTCGAGCAAAAGACGTAGTGAACGAGAAGGATGACACGGGAAGGGAGCTGGTGGACTCGGTGCATCCTGTTAGGATACTTCAAGAGCTAGAGGGGGGAGGGGGAGGGATGAATAGCTTGATTTGTAGTGGTAGAAACTTAAAGCAATACTAACACATTTTTTTACTTGGTATCCACCTCTATGAGGTGACTAATTTAAGTGTCCACTTTCCTCACTCACAGATGCACTATAAAATCCTTTTCTATGGTTTGCCTGATGCCCCTAATTGATTAGGCTTATCCCTAATCGATTACCACATCATCATTCTGTTGATACAGTCTGACCCTAATTGTTGTTTTGGTGTTGACATCGATTTTAGTTTAGGTTGATGATTATGATTATGATTAAGTCCTGATTGAGGATTAGGCATGGTATGGAAAATCCTAGCTTGGAGGGCTAGGTGTTGAAAAATCCTAACCTGGAGGGTTAGGTGCGGAAAATCCTAGCTTGGAGGGCTAGCTGGGTGAAAAGTCCTACCTTGGAGGGCTAGGTGAAAAGTCCTAACTTGGAGGGTTAGGTGAAAATTCCCAACTTGGAGGGTTAGGTGAAAAAGTCCTAGCTTGGAGGGTCAGGTCCTAGCTTGGAGGGCTAGGTTTGAAAAGGTCCTAATTCGGAAGGGTTGGGTGAAAAGTCCTAGCTTGGAGGGCTAGGTGAAAAGTCCTAACTTGGAGGGTTAGGTGAAAATTCCCAACTTGGAGGTTTAGGTGAAAAAGTCCTAGCTTGGAGGGCTAGGTTGGATGAAACCCTAGCTTGGAGGGCTAGGTTTGAGTCTCTGGATCGGTCTGGTGACCGATCAGGGAATTTGGCACGCTGCTCCTTCGTGGATCGGTCCGGTGACCGATCCAGCAATGGCTGATCGGTCTGGTGATTGATCAGGGAGCGCACAGTGAGGTTGGGATCCTACTGTGTGGCTCCTGATCGATCTGGTGACCGATCAGGGAGCAGGCCGTTGCCTCGTTGCTTGGCTCCTGATCGGTCCGGTGACCGAGCAGGGAGCAGGCAGCTTCCTCACTGCCTTGCTCCTGATCGGTCTGGTGACCGATCAGGGAACAAACAGTGAGTTGAGTTCCCCCGCTGATCAGCTCCTGAACGGTTTGGTGACCGATCCACGACTTAGGATTTGATTTCCGCGGTTACTGTTCACTCAGACGTGGACCGATCAAGCTGTAGCCTGATCGGACAGGGAGCTACCTGATCGCTCTGGTGACTGATCAGGATTCACTCTGATCGGTCCGGTGACCGATCAAGCTTGTGTCGCCGTGAGAGCTGGGGAGTCCCAGCAAGCAGTGGATCGGTCTGGTAACCGACCCATGAGACCTGGATCGGTCTGGTGACTGATCACTTTAATTCAAATTGTACTGTCAGACGCTCTGATCGCATCTGATCATATCCGATTCTCTGCATTTGATCCCTGATACATGATTTACTGAGTGATATGCTATGCTAATGCTCTGATTAAGCTGCAGGTGACAGGGAAGGATTCAAACACTCAAGGAGAGTCAATGGAGGCCTTTCCTTGGAGCAGGTTTGTCCGTTTTCCATCTCAGGTTGCAACGGACATTGGCGTGGGCTGGAGCTGTTGATTGGGGCTGGTCTGAGGGAAGCTCAGGGAGTCTAGAAGAACTCAGTGGTAGCTGGTGGTTGCAGGTGAGCAGCTGGAGGCTGTAGTGAGATGATGTCACCTGGGTTCAGTGGAGAAACAAAAGGAGCGTAGCGGAGAAGAGCAGAAGAGTGTTCGTTGAGGATTTTTGGTTGCCTTGGTTTTCTGCTGCAACTTCTTGCTGCGTGCTTGTGCTCTTGGCTGATCATCCTCTCTTGAGAAAGCTATTGTGATCTCTGAAGCAACCATCCCTTGCTTGAGCATTTGGAGGAAGGAACAAGAGGCTTTGAGTCCAACAGCGAGAAGACACGAAGACAGGGGTTCTTGCGTGAGATCGTCGCTGGGTGGAGCTCAGAAGAAGCTTGCTGTGTTCTTGTCTGTGTTAAGTGCTAAGTAAGATCTTTCTTGTGTTTCATTGTGCTTAAAACTATATCTTTGATTGAAACGCTGTGGAGAGGTTACTCCACTGAGAAGGAGGTTGCTTTCTATCCGGATCTTCCTGGGCTTGATCTGCCGACGATCAAGGGATTGCCCACCTTAAGGGCACGCCAAGGAGTAGGTGCAAGTTATCCCCGAACCTTGTAAACCCTCCTTGTTAGCGATCTTGCTAGTTGTTTCAGTTTGTTTTGTTTTCTACATTTCTGCACTACTCTATTTCTATTGTTTCCGCTGCTGTGCTACTAACCGTGAACTGCAGAAAACCCCTAACGCGAAAGAAGTTTGTGTCTGGCTATATTCACCCCCCCCCCTCTCTTGCCATCCGAGTTCCAACAAGTGGTATCAGAGCTTGGGGCTCTATACAAGCGGATTAACAACCGAGAGCTATCATCCATGGCTTTGAGAGAAGGTTTTTCCACCACCCGACCTCCCTTCTTCGATGGCGCAGATTTCCAATATTGGAGATCGAGGATGGAGTATTACTTGAAGATGGACATCAATACTTGGTTCGCGGTGAAGGAGGGTTTTACCCCTCCAAAGGATGATGAAGGCAAAGAACTTGAGTCTTGGCGGTGGACGGCTGAACAAACTCGAAAGAGCAAAGCCGACGCAAAGGCGGTGGTCACTCTACAATGCGGCATGAACAAAGACCAACTCATCAAGGTTGGTCCATTCACAAGTGCAAAAGACTTGTGGAACAAGCTCATCGAACTTCACGAGGGCACCCGAGATTCAAGAATCGCCAAGAGGGACTTGTTCCTCAACCAATTTCAAAATCTCTCCATGAAGGAGAATGAAATGGTAAGTGAGCTACATAGTCGGTTCAAGGAAATCCTCAACAGGCTTCATTCTATTGATGAAAAGGTTGAGAACCGCGACCTTGTGAGGTATGTGCTAAAAGCATTTCCAAGGAATGCTTTGTGGTCATCCATGGTGGATGCCTACAAAGTTTCCAAGGATTTATCAATTGTTAAACTAGATGCTCTATTTTGTGAAATGGAATTGCATGAAATGGCTAACAAAGGCCCCAAGGAGAAGGGGATTGCCTTAATTGCAGGGGAACGATCCAACAAGAAGAAGAAGGAGAAGAAGAAGGAGAAGGAAGTCTCTTCATCTTCATCCTCTTCCGAATCCGAGTCCGATTCCGAGGAAGATGGCAGCGGGTCTTCTTCCTCCGAGATGGCAAATTTTGTGAGAAGAATGATGAGAAGGGGTCGACGCTTCAAGGGTAAAGGTAACCCTAGTGAAGTTAAAGTTGATAAGACTAACGTTTCTTGTTTTGAGTGTGGTAGGAAAGGGCACTTCAAGAGTGAATGCCCAAAGCTAAAGAAGAAGGAGGAGAAATCCAAGAAGAAAGAGGAGAAATCAAAGAAGAAGAAGAAGAAGGCCTTGAAGGCCACTTGGGATGAATCCTCTTCAAGTTCATCCGATGAAGAGAATGAGGAGAAGAGTACACGGCACGTGGCACTCATGGCTCTTGGAGAAGAAAGCAGTGATGAATCCTCCGACTCCTCAAACACGGCTTCATCATCTTCGGATAATGAAGAGGTAACCTCTCCCGAACTTGAAAAATGTTATAGAGCAATTTCATGCTTAACAAATATGTTGAAGAAGTCAAAAAATAAGGTTAAGTCATTGCAATTAGAAATTGAACAATTGATTTCATCTAGGGATGAGAACATAGATGATTTACATGTTGAAATGTTAGAGGATGAAATTAAATCATTGAAAATTGAGGTTGAAAAATTGAAATCCTCTAGGGTTGAGGATGTAGATGATTTGCGTAATGAATTGTTAGAGGAAGAAAATAAATCATTAAAGAGTGAAGTTGTGAGACTCAAGAATATTCTTGAGAAGTTCTCAACAAGCTCAAAACCCTAGACATGATTTTGAATGCCCAAAGGGCAGTCTACAATAGGGCCGGTATTGGTTATCGACCCAAAGAACCTTCATTTGTGTCATTGATGTCTAGGACTGATATGAGACAATCTAAGACACCCAAGGTTCAAAAGAAAGTTGTCAAGGCATGGGTGCCTAAGACTTGTTTAGTAGGTGCTTTAGGTCCCAAGGTTTGGGTACCTAAAACTTCTATTTTTCGAATTGTGTAGGTTATGATTGAGGGGGAGCATCTATCAACTTGGTTCGTTGATAGTGGGTGCTCCAAACACATGACCGGGGATAGATCATTGTTTACCACACTTCAAAAGAAAAGTAGAGGTAATGTTTCATTTGGTAACAATGGTAGTCTTAAGGTCATAGGAATAGGAGACATTCAAATATCCGAATGTCTTAGAATCTCAAATGTCCTTCTAGTCAAGGGGATGACATTTAATCTCCTAAGTGTCAGTCAATTGTGTGACACGGGTTACACAATTGATTTTCAACCAAGTCAATGTCTAGTTAGACAACATGACACCTTGGACACGGTACTAGTAGGAACAAGAGTAGACAATATTTATCAAGTTTCATTTAAAAGTGCTACTAATGCTTTTGCTAAGTGTCTCATGTCAAAAGAAGAAGAGTCCACCCTTTGGCACCGGAGGTAGCACATGTTAACATGAAGAACATCCGGAAGTTGGCCAACAAGGGATTAGTTCGTGGCTTACCAAGCATCAAGTATGAAAAAGACAAACTTTGTGATGCATGTCAAATGGGTAAGCAAACAAAATCTGCACATAAAGGTAAAAGCGCTGTAAGTACATCTACCGCATTAGATTTACTTCATATGGATCTATTTGATTGTAGCACTATCATATCATTGAATGGAAGTAGATATTGCTTTGTTATCATTGATGATTTTACTAGATATACATGGACTTATTTTCTTAAATATAAGGACCAAACCTTAGATGTTTTCATTTCTTTTTGTAGAAGAGTTGAAAATGAAAAATCATCAACCATTAAGACAATTAGAAGTGATCATGGAGGTGAATTTCAAAATCAACGATTTTTAGAATTTTGTCAAGATAGAGGTTATAGACATGAGTTTTCCACTCCTAGAACACCACAACAAAATGGTGTTGTAGAGAGGAAGAACCGTGTTCTACAAGAGGCTGCACGAAGCATGCTTAATGAGTACTCACTACCGAGTTACTTATGGGCTGAAGCTGTAAATACAGCCTGCTATGTGTAAAACCGAGTCCTCATCCATAGGTTCTTAGGAAAGACTCCCCATGAACTTTGGTTTGGAAAACCACCTACGGTTAAACACCTTAGGGTGTTTGGTTGTAAGGTGTTTATCCTAAACACCAAGGATCACCTTGGAAAGTTCACGGCAAAGGCTGATGAAGGGATACTAGTCGGGTATTCCCTAGTTAGCAAAGCCTATCGAGTCTACAACAAGAAATCTAGATTGGTTGAAGAGTTTTCTGATGTTGTCTTTGAAGAAATTCCGAAGGCCAATGAACAACCAGAAGATGAAGTCCAATTCGAACTTAGGAGACTAAGTTTGAATGAAAGTCCAAATGTTGTTAATGGTGAGGAATCTGATGATGGTGAGCCTAGACAACCCATAGATCAGCCGGATCCTGAGGCTGAGCTTGTGTATAGTGAACCCATTCAAGAAGCACCACCAACACCTAGGCAAACTAGATTAGCCTCTAGTCATCCCCAAGACCAAATTGTTAGAGACATCCATTATGGGGTAAGAACTAGATCATTCTTTCGGAATGAGGCTAATGAAGTTGCTCTAATTTCCGAAATTGAACCTAGAAAAATTGACGAAGCATTAAATGATCCCGATTGGATCATTGCGATGCAAGATGAACTAGGTCAATTCGAGAGAAGTCAAGTTTGGGACTTAGTCCCTAGACCTAAGAAGACCACCATCATTGGAACCAAATGGGTCTTCAATAAATTAAATCATAAGGGAGAAATCATTA
>JAGFNQ010000985.1:0-20302 GCA_024364735.1 Boesenbergia rotunda | reverse complement strand
GCCCTTAAGGCTTGCTTGCCTTGTGGTCCGGGATCAAACCCCGCCCAACCCCTTATATTTTTTTCTTTTAATTTTAATTCCGAAAGATGCTAGAAAAATTCTGAAAAATCCCTAATAATACCAGAAAATTATTGGGTGTTACAATCCTCCCTACCTTATAAAAAATTCGTTCTCGAACTTAGAACAGCTCTGGATACCTTTGCCTCATGCTATCTTCTGATTCCCAAGTTGCCTCTTCATACTTCTGATTCAGCCATAAGACTTTTACTAGTGGTACCACTTTGTTCCTCAGCTTCTTATCTGCTCGATCTATTATCTGAATAGGTCGACTTTCATAACTGAGATCTTCTTGAACTTGTACCATCTGTGGCTCAATCACTTGGTTGGCATCTGGGATATGCTTCTTTAGCATTGAGACATGGAACACATTGTGTATTGCTGACATCTCTGGAGGTAGCTCCAACACATAAGCTACTTTGCCAACTCTTTTCGTCACTAGGTAGGGTCCTATCGAGGACTTAGCTTGCCTTTCTTGCCGAATCTCATTACACCCTTCATAGGAGCTACTTTGAGGAAACCTGTATCCCCAACTTCAAACTCTAACGGTCTATGGCGTACATCGACAGAACTCTTCTGCCTACTATGAGCAACTTCTATTCTCTGGCGGATACTCTTTATAGCTTCTGTGGTATCATCTATAAGGTCAGTCTGAGACCCCATTTCTTTCTTCTCACTACCTTCATACCAACAGAGGGGAGATCTACACTTCCTACCATAAAGAGCTTCATAGGGTGTCATACCAATAGTGGCTTGGTAACTGTTGTTGTAGGCAAACTCAGCTAAACATAAATATTTGCACCAACTGCCTTGAAGTCTAATGCACAAGCTCTGAGCATATCTTCTAGAATTGATTCACTCTCTTGTCTGTCCATCAGTCTGGGGATGGAAAGCTGTGCTAAACATCAGTTTGGTGCCTAGCGCGGTCTGTACGCACTCCCAAAAGTGTGAAGTGAAACGACCATCTCTATCAGAGATATGGTCTTGGGACTCCGTGTAGTCGGATCACTTCCTGCACATATAATGGGCTAACTTTCAATCGAGTAAGACACTTGATTGCCAAAAGTGGGCAGACTTGGTCAATCTGTCTACTATCACCCAAATAGCGTCATAGCCATTAGTTGTCTTTGGTAAACCAACTATGAAATCCATGGCTATGTCTTCCCATTTCCACTCTGGAATCTGAATGGGTTGTAGGATACCTCCTGGTCTCTGGTGTTCTGCTTTAAATCTCTAACATGTCAGGCAGGTGCTGACATACTTGCTATGTCTCTTTCATTCCGACCACCAAAATCTTCTTTTCAAATCCTGGTACATCTTAGTGGAACCAGGATGCATAGAGTAGGGAGTTCCATGGGCTTCTTCAAGAATCTTCTTTCTCAGCTCTTCATATTGGGACACATAAACGGTCACCATAGTAGAGTATCCCACTGTCAGATACTCTAAACTCTTTACTCTCTCCTTCTTGCATCTCTTCTTGATCCTTTGGATATCAGAATCCTCAGCTTGCTCTTTCTATATATCTTCAAGCAAAGTCGACTCTAGTGTCAATAGAGCTAGCTGCCCATCAATAATCTCCACTCCATAATCTACTATCTCCTTCTGTAATGGTGGTGCCAATGATGATAAGGACATCAAAGTGGCACAAGTCTTTCTACTCAGTGCATCTGCTACTCTATTTGCCTTACCAGGGTGGTAAAGAATCTCATAGTCATAGTCCTTCACTAACTCGAGCCACCTTCGCTGTCTCATATTGAGGTCTTTCTGAGTGAAGAAATATTTCAGACTCTGGTGATCTGTATAAATCTTACACTGCACTCCATACAAGTAATGCCTCCATATCTTTAGAGCAAAGACTACAGCTGCCAACTCCAGATCATGAGTGGGGTAATTCTTTTCATAGTCCTTGAGTTGCCTGGAAGCATAAGCTATGACTTTGCCTTCTTGCATAAGGACTGCTCCAAGTCCTAGCTTTGATGCATCACTGTATATATCAAAGCTCTTATCACCTTCGAGTACTATAAGGATAGGAGCGCTGGTCAGTCTCTTCTTCAACTCAAGGAAGCTTTGCTCACAGTCCTCAGTCCACTCATACTTCTTATTCTTTCTGGTAAGGGCTGTAAGTGGAGAAGCTATCTTTGAAAAGTCCTCTACAAACCTTCTGTTGTACCCTGCTAAACCCAGAAAACTTCTGATCTCACTGGCATTCTTTGGTCGACTCCAATTACTAACTGCTTCAATCTTGGCTGGGTCTACCATAATACCTTCCTTGGAAATGATGTGGCCTAGGAAGGCCACCTGGTCAAGCCAAAACTTACATTTTGAGAATTTGGCGTACAACTCCTTCTGATGTAAGGTTTGCAATACCATCTTCAGGTGTTCGGCATGTTCTTCCTGAGTCTTTGAATACACTAGGATGTCATCAATAAAGACAATGACGAACTTGTCCAGAAAATCCTTGAACACTCTATTCATTAGATCCATAAACGTCGCAGGGGCGTTTGTCACTCCAAAGGGCATGACCACAAACTCATAGTGCTCATATCTTGTACTGAAAGCAGTCCTTGGCACATCACTCTCCTTCACTCTGAGCTGATGGTAACCTGATCGCAGATCTATCTTGGAGAACACTGTGGCTCCCTTCAGCTGATCAAATAAATCATCTATCCTTGGCAAAGGATATATGTTCTTGATGGTTACATTATTCAAAGCTCGATAATCTATGCACATTCGCATAGATCCATCTTTCTTCTTGACGAACAATACAGGAGCTCCCCAAGGTGAATGACTAGGGCGGATGAAACCCTTGTCGAGCAGCTCTTGCAATTGTTCTTGCAATTCTTTCAGTTCTGCTGGCGCCATGCGATAAGGTGCCTTCGAAATTGGGTTGGTTCCTGGGGCCAACTCGATTTCAAACTCAATTTCCCGATTGGGAGGGAGTCCTGGTAACTCTTCAGGAAACACCTCAGGATAGTCACAGACTACCCTACCTCTTTTTCTTAACCTTCTCTTTGCTTGCATCTACTATATGCTCTAATAACCAGAACATCCTTATCTAACATTCTCTGAGCTTGTAAGGTAGATAAGAACCTTTTTGTCTTTCTCTTTGGGTCTCCAATAAACTCGAATGGAGGTTCTGCTTCTGGTGTGAACTTGACTCTGCTCTTGCGGCAGTCTATAGAAGCATTGTACTTGCTCAAGAAGTCCATCCCTAAAATGACATCGTAATCCTTCATCTCAAGGACTACCAAGTCACTATAGAGCTCTCGGTTGGAAATCCAGATTGGTACTGCCCTTAGCCTCTAAGTAGAGGCCATTACTTCCCCTGATGGTAAGGTTGTTAAAAATTTCTGACCCAAACTTTCTGGTGGGATCCCTAGCTTTTTAGAGAAAAGCATGGATACAAAAGAATGGGTTGCCCCAGTATCGAATAACACAATAGCATATTGAGATGAGGTGAGTATTCGACCTGTGACCATGTTAGGAGCATTTTCCACCTCTTCCTTGGTGATGGCGAAAACCCTGGCGTTGGTCGTGGCTGGTGGGGCTTCCATCCTCGCCTGACTGTAATAAGATCCCTCCATAACTGGCTGCATCTGGTGCAGCTGAGCAGGTCCACCCCCATACTGAAGAAGCTGTGGAGGAGGCGGCTTTGCTTTAGGGCACGCCTTGGCCAGGTGCCCTACTACGCCACAGATATAACATCCGCCAATACTCGACCAGTTAGGGCAAGCCCTCATCATATGTCCTTCCGCTCCGCAAATATGGCATTCGCTCATGCCCTGACGACATACTCCGGGATGCATCTTCCCACACTTTGGGCAAGGGGTATACTTGAGCTGCTTGCTTGACGAGCCCCCTTTGTTGCCCTCAGAAGACTTCTGATCCCACTGCTTCCTCTTGCCTGAATTTTCTTTCCAATTTTGTTGATTTTGGGGATTTCCTTGGGACTTCTGGGCTGATGCCTGTTGTTGTTGCACGCGTGTGACCTTTATACTATTCAAGTAGTGCTCAGTGATCAAAGCACTACTTACTAGTTCTTCTGAAGTCTGTGGCCTATTACCACTGCCGGCCACATTCAAAGCTATCTGAGGCCTCAGCATCTTGAGCATCAACCTGACCCTTTCCTTTTCAGTGCCAACTAACTCCGGGCACAAGCGAGCTAGTCGATTGAACTTCTTCACTGCTTCATCTATAGATAGATCTCCTTGACGGAACTCAGTGAATTCATCGTAGTGTTTGTTCGTTACCTTCATATGAAAGTACTCCTCCAAGAACTCTGCTTCGAAGTCGGCACAGGTCATCTGACTTACATTTCTCTTAGCCTTTACTCTTTCCCACCACATCCTGGCGTCTCCAGTAAAGCAAAAGGATGTGCACTTTATCTTCTCCACCTCAGGCCAGTCCAGTAACTCCATTATACTTTCCACCGTTTTGAACCATGCCTGAGCATCCCATGGTTCACTTGTGCCAGAAAAATTCTCGGGCTTCAGTCTCTGCCATTGGATCAGATATGCCTCTTGTCTTACTTCTCTTGTCGGAGGTACTGGGGGAACCTCTGTCGCTACTGGTGCCGCTACTTACGCCACTGGCACCACTGGAGGGGTAGCAGAAGTGGCCTACTGATTAGTGGCCTGCTGGTTAGCCATCAAGGTGGCAATGACTTGCTGCTGTTCAGCAAGTTGCCTCTGAAGCTGGGCCACCACTCCTTGAAGGTCTGGTGGTGGTACTGACTCCGTTGACTCCTGTTCTCTAGGAGCTTGCTCCTCATTTCGGACAATTCTGGGACGTCCTCTTGGCATCCTCTTACTCTATAGCACACAGAAAATAAAAGCTCATTATCTCTTACCAACTTACTTCATTATCTCCATGCACATATTAACATGCAATAATACTAACATACTTTCTTATCATCACGCACTTACTGATACTAGCAGTCAATAATGGAAAGCATACAAAACTACAACATATGAACTTCTTACTTGGCAGGCGGCAAGATTGATGCTTGATGTTAGAGTGGCGGAAGGGTGGAACCTTTTGCTCTGATACCACTCTGTGACGACCCACCTTAACTTCTCTCCCTTAAAGTGGACGTCACTTTCACTTAGCCTTAACATTACCTTATTCTTAGCCTTAGGTTACAACTACTTGACTTCCCTTAACTTGCTCTGAATTTTGTTTCCTTTAAAAAAAACTTTCATTTTATTTGCTTTGCATGGATTTGACCCCTAGACATCTTCGTTGTAAGACTAAAGCACTAACCAGCTGCTCTATACCACTTCTTTTCAATAGTACCAGTCGACTGCTATATAGCCAGTCGACTGGTATCGGCCACAGAAACTTTCTGTGCCCGGCACCAGTCGAATGGCCTCATGGCAGTCAACTGGTGCATCAAACAGAAACTTTCTGATCGATAGGGCAGTCGACTGGTTCTGCACCAGTCGACTGGCACGCCTGAAACCTGCATTTACAGACCTGAAAACCATTTCCAAAGGTTCACAATTCATATACTTTCAAGTATATAGATAAATAACTCCAAATCTATACTCTATACTAGTTTTATAAACATTTTAGCAACCCAAAACAACCTCATAAACTTGCAATTAGGATCTTTGCGGAAGTAAATAAGCTATCAAAATATATGAACTCTAGACTAGAGTTTGTACCCAACTTTGTCTCTATGCAAGGTTTAAACAAAGTCATTCATTCTGACAATTCAAAACACCAAAACACATGTTCTACAAGACTTAACCCGACGATCTCTTCCACGGTTCCGCCGCCACTGAACATCAATGCAAGTCCCGCTCGCCTCCCTACCTTATGCTTTTTCTTTACCTTTGTCTGCAATAGAAGGAAATGCAACTAATAAGCGATTTGCATAGTAAGTAAATCCTAACTCACAAATCCATGCGATCAATGATAAACATGCTCTTTTCAAATAATGCTTGCTTCAAAACACATGCACTTTGAAATACTTACACATGGAAACTTTCATATACTTATCATGCTCAATCATGCTTGAAAACATTTACTAGCACTAAAATATTGGCAAATCTAACATGCTCATAATTTCTTTTGAGACTTGCTACTTATGCATTTCCATACTTTAAACCACTAACTTCCTTGCTCTTGCTCTTTAACATGCTTGTAACATAACAATGTCAACATACATAGCATAACATATGCTTAAACTGAAAACACTTACATATACTCGTATACTTCAAAATAATAATCAACTCTCTCAGGCCTTAACACTGTACCACGGTATCAATGTACCAATGCGCGCATCCCTAATAGGTTTCGGGGTAGCTAGACACCGCACTCTATTAGAGCTTCTTTCTTACTTTCTGTGGGCCTCTCATTTGCCCAGTACATGTCACTTTATAAAAATAAAATACTTTCTTACTCATAATGCTTGTATTTATCAAGCTAACTTTCTTTTTCATAAATCTTGCACTATAAACCTTTACCTTTTCTTACTTGGAACTTTCATCGAGCAGCTTGCGTGCCCTTAACCTCAAAACTCCTTTTTGGGACCTTTCAAGAACTTACTCTTGTCATACTTAGGTCACATACACAAAAACTTACTCCAATTCATATTCTATGATAAAACATGTATTCTTTAGGAACTTAAAACACACAAATAAGAAAAACCATAATCTTAAAGCGTGCACTTAGATCACAAACATGGTTCTACAACGAGAAATACATGGCGAAACTACTTCTATTGCAGGTGAGTGATCTACTTACCCCCTTCTCTTGAAGAAAACTAACTAAATATGCAGAAACTCCTAGCGTAGCGCTCCTCCTCTCGTCCCTTGCGAGAAAACTTCACTCCTTGGCCCTAGAGAAGAAGCCCTAGGTTCTCTACTTCAAGAGGAAGAAGAAGGAGGAAGAAAACTCCCCCTTTTTCCCTGTTTTCGCAGCCTCCTCACCTTTGCTCGCCCGACCTCCCGAACCCCTAAAAGGGGTCTTAACACAACTTAAGTGGAAGTTGAGACATCTCCTCATGAAAAGGACTTACTTACCTATAACATTATTTCGCTTCATCCTTTTTTGTGCTTGATACCCTTGCCCAGCTAGTTACTCGGATGCCCTTAAGGCCTTGCTTTGCCTTGTGGTCGCGGGATCAAACCCCGCTCGACCCCTTATAATTTTTTTCTTTTTATTTTAATTCCGAAAGATGCTAGAAAAAATTCCAAAAATCCCTAATAATACCATAAAATTATTGGGTGTTACAGGGTTAGTTGCAAATTCCCACCTTGGAGAGTTAGATGGAAAATCCTAGCTTGGAGGGCTAGGTTGGATGAAATCATAGCTTGGAAGGCTAGGTCTGAGTCCCTGGATCGGTTTGGTGACCGATCAGGGATGTTTGGCACGTTGCTCCGTCGTGGATCGGTCTGGTGACCGATCCAGCAATGACTGATCGGTCTGGTGACCGATCTGGGAGCACACGGTGAGGTTGGGAACCTACTGTGTGGCTCCTCATCGGTCTGGTGACCGATCAGGGAGCAGGCGTGGCCTCACTGTTTGGCTCTAGATCAGTCCGATGACCGATCAGGGAGCAGACAGTGTTCTTACTGCTTGGCTCCTGATTGGTCTGGTGACAGATCAGGGTGCGAACAGTGAGTTGAGTTCCCCTGCTGATCAGGTTCTGAACGGTCTGGTGACCGATCAGAAAATTAGGATTTGATTTTCGCAGTTACTGTTCACTCAGACGTGGACCGATCAGGCTTGAGCCTGATCAGATAGGAAGTTACCTGATCGGTCTCGTGACCGATCAGGATTCACTCTGATCGGTTTGGTGACCGATCAGGCTTGTGTCGCCACGAGAGTTGGAAGTCCCAGCAAAGCGGTGGATCGGTCTGGTGACCGACCCACAAGCTCTGGATCGATCCGGTGACCGATCACTTTAATTCAAAATGCACTATCAGACGCTCTGATCGCGTCTGAACGTATCTGATTCTCTGCGCTTAACATCTGATACATGATTTTCTGCTTGATATGCTGTGCTAACACTCTGATTAAGCTGCAGGTGACAGGGGAAGATTCAAACACTCAAGGAGAGTCAATGGAGACCTTTCCTTGGAGCAGGTTTGTCTGTTTTTCCATCTCAGGTTGCAACGGGCACTGGCGCTGGCTGGAGCTGCTGTCTGGGGCTGGTCTGAGGGAGGCTTAGGGAGTCCAGAGGAGCTCAGAGGTAGTTGGTGGTTGCAGGTGAGCAGCTGGAGGCTGCAGGGAGATGGTGTCACCTAATACTCAGTGGAGGAATAAAAGGAGCGGAGAAGAGTTGGCTCGGCATCGATCGATCGATTGTGTTCTGCTGCTTGAGTTCTTGATGCGCCTTTGTGTTCTCCACAACTTGCTTGCGTGTTCTAAAGTTCCATCACTTTGAGCAAGCTACTGCATTCTTGAAGCAACCTTCCCTTGCTTGAGCACTTGGAGAAAGAAACGAGAAGCTTCAAGTCCAACAGTGAGAAGACACGAGGAAAGGGTTCTTGTGTGAGATCGTCGCTGGGTGGAGCTCAGAGGGAGCTTGCTTCGTTCTTGTCTTTGCTAAGTGCTGAGTAAGATACTTCTCGTGTTTCTTTGTGCTTAATCTATATCCTTGATTGAAATGTTGTGGAGAGGTTTCTCCACCGAGAAGGAGATTGCTTTCTATCCGGTTTTCACCGAGGCATGATCTGCCGACGATCAAGGGATCGCCCACCTTACGGGCATGCCAAGGAGTAGGGGCAAGTTATCCCCGAACCTTGTAAACCCTCCTTGTTAGCGAGCATGCTTGACTGTTCGAGTTTGTTTTTGTTTTCTGCATTTCTGCACTTCTCTACTTTCATTGTTTTCGCTGCGGTGCTACTAACGAATTGAGTGCAGAAATCTGATAAGAGCTTAAAGTCAAAGTGTTTGGCTATATTCACCCCCCCCCCTCTCTAGCCATCCGGTTCCAACAAGTGGTATCAGAGCTTGGGGCTCTGTTTTTGCGGATTAACAACCGAGAGCTATCATCCATGGCGTTGAAAGAAGGATTTTCCACCACCCGACCTCCTTTCTTTGATGGCTCTGATTTTCAATATTGGAGATCAAAGATGGAGTATTATTTGAAGATGGACATCCACACTTGGTTCGCGGTGAAGGAGGGTTTCACTCCTCCTACGGATGATGAAGGCAAGGAACTTGAATCATGGAGGTGGACAGCCGAACAAACTCAGCAGAGTGAAGCCGACGCGAAGGCGGTTGTTACTCTACAATGCGGCATGAACAAAGTCCAACTTATCAAGGTTGGTCCTTCCACAAGTGCAAAGGACTTGTGGAACAAGCTCATCGAACTCCATTAGGGCACCCGAGACTCAAGAATCGCCAAGAGGGATTTGTTTCTCAACCAATTACAAAATCTCTCCATGAAGGAAAATGAATCGGTAAGTGAGCTTCATAGTCGGTTCAAGGAAGTCCTCAATGGGCTTCATTCAATTGATGAAAAGGTCGAGAATCGCGACCTTGTGAGGTATGTACTAAAATCATTTCCAAGGAATGTTTTGTGGTCATCCATGGTGGATGCCTACAAAGTCTCCAAGGACTTATCAATTGTTAAGTTAGATGATTTATTTTGTGAAATGTAATTGCATGAAATAGCTAACAAAGGCCCCAAGGAGAAGGGGATTGCCTTAGTTGCAGGGGATCGATCCAATAAGAAGAAGAAGGAGAAGAAGAAGGAGAAGGAAGTCACTTCATCTTCATCCTCTTCCGAATTCGAGTCCGATTCCGAGGAAGATGGCAGCGGCTCCTCATCCTCCGAGATGGCGAACTTTGTGAGAAGGATGATGAGAAGGGGTCGACGCTTCAAGAGTAGAGGTAACTCTAGTGAAGTTAAAGTTGACAAGACTAATGCTTCTTGCTTTGAGTGTGGTAGGAAAGGGCATTTCAGGAATGAATGCCCAAAGCTAAAGAAGAAGGAGGAGAAATCTAAAAGGAAAGAGGAAAAATCCAAGAAGAAGAAGAAGGCTTTGAAAGCCACTTGGGATGAATCCTCGTCAAGCTCATCCGATGAAGAAAAGGAGGAGAAGAGCACAAGGCACGTGGCACTTATGGCTCTTGGAGAAGAAGGCAGTGATGAGTCTTCCAACTCCTCAAACGCGGCTTCATCATCTTCGGATGATAAAGAGGTAACTTCTCCCGAACTTGAAAAATATTATAGAGTAATTGCATGTTTAACCAATATGTTGAAGAAGTCAAAAAATAGGGTTAAATCATTGCAATTAGAAATTGAACAATTGAAGTTGTCTAAGGATGATAACATCGATGATTTACATGTTGAATTGTTAGAAGATGAGATTAAGTCATTAAAACTTGAGGTTGAACATTTGAAATCCACTAAGGTTGAGGATGTAGATGATTTGCTCGTAGAAGAAAACAAATCATTCAAGAGTGAAGTTGAGAAACTCAAGAATATTCTTGAGAAGTTCTCAACTAGCTCTAAGACCCTAGACATGATCATGAATGCCGAAAGGGCAGTCTACAATAGGGCCGGTATTGGTTACCGACCCAAAGAACCCTCATTTATGTCCTTGATGTCTAGGACTGATATAAGACAATCTAGGACACCCAAGATTCAAAAGAAAGTTGTCAAGGCATGGGTGCCTAAGTCTTGTTTAGTTGATGCTTTAGGTCCCAAGGTTTGGGTACCTAAAACTTCTATTTTTTTGAATTGTGTAGGTTATGATTGAGGGGGAGCATCTATCAACTTGGTTCGTTGATAGTGGATGCTCCAAACACATGACCGGGGATAGATAATTGTTTACCACACTTCACAAGAAAAGTTGAGGTAATGTTTCATTTGGTAACAATGGTAGTCTTAAGGTCATAGGAATAGGAGACATTCAAATATCCGAATGTCTTAGAATTTCAAATGTCTTTCTAGTCAAGGGGATGAAATTTAATCTCCTAAGTGTCAGTCAATTGTGTGACACGTGTTACACAATTGATTTTCAACCAAGTCAATGTCTAGTTAGACAACATGACACCTTGGACACGGTACTAGTAGGAACAAGAGTAGACAATATTTATCAAGTTTCATTTAAAAGTGCTACTAATGTTTCTGCTAAGTGTTTCATGTCAAAAGAAGAGGAGTCCACCCTTTGGCACCGGAGACTTGCACATGTGAACATGAAGAACTTCCGGAAGTTGGCCAACAAGGGATTAGTCCGAGGCTTACCAAGCATCAAGTACGAAAAGGACAAACTTTGTGATGCATGTCAAATGGGTAAGCAAACGAAATATGCACATAAAGGTAAAAGCGATGTAAGTACATCTACCGCTTTAGATTTACTTCACATGGATCTATTTGTTGGATCGAGAGAAACGATAGAGGGAGGGTGAATATCGTAAATCATTTCGGATTAAAAATAAGAGCATACGCAGCGGAAAATTAAATCACAACACAAAGACACAAGCAGTTTTACTTGGTTTGGAGTCGCGGTCGGCCCCTACTCCAAGGCCCATGGTCGTTGACCATTTACTGCGGGCAATTCTATATGTGCAAAAAGTTTACTGAAATAGATTACAAGATTAGTACAGTAGACTAAAAGAAATCCGCTCTTTGTTACCGACGTCCGGAGTAGATCGTATTTTCGGAGCTCGTCGGCACTTGTATCTCGAGTCGGGAGGTTTCCGGGACAGAGCGCTGGAGCAGAAGAGCGTGAATGCGTTAAAAGAATTGTTCTGCAAAGCCTTGGGGTCGGGGGCCCTTTTATAGCCTCTGGGGGCGCCCGGAACGTCGGGGGTGCCCCCCCACGTGTCAGCTGATCCGAGATCTTCTCGGTCAGCTCTGATCCCTTCAAACTCGGGATCAAGCTTTGATGGGGGCGTCTGGGACGCTGGGGCCCCCGGGTTGACTAGGTCAACTCTTATCCATTGGCTTTGTTGGCTTCCGCTTCGTTAGCTTGAACTGGGGGCGCCCGGACCATCCGGGGCGCCCGGGAGCATGGGGGGTGCCCGGGAGCACGGGGGTGCCCCGCCCATCAGCTATCGAAGTACTTCTTTTGCTTCATCTGTTTTGTATTCACCTTGGGGGCGCCCGGGACACTCCGGGCGCCCTACTCAGCTACTGCCTCACTCCTTTGAGGCTCTCTGAGCTGCAGACACTCGTTCCTTCGGTCCTGCATCTAGGGTTAGTCCAAAATAACATAAAGCAATGATATGTTAGTTTTATACAGCCTTAGCTGTCTTGCTTCTGACTTTGGATCTCCCAAATGGAGCCCTAGGTCGAACCGACGCCTACTGTTCCCTCGACGGGGAGCGCATCCTCACCTACTCCTCTCGGGAGAATTTATCTGATGTCAATCGTCTCCTCCAGTTGGACTTTTGCCCAGCAGTCCTTCGCCAGGTGCCTAGTTGTCCTTCGCCAGGTCTTCAGTACCCAGCTGTCCTTCGCCTGGTGCCTTGCAGTCCTTCGCTAGGTCTTTATATCCTGGCATTACTTTGCCAGGTGCCTAGCAGTCCTTCACTAGGGCTTTGTATCCTGGCATTCCTTCTCCAGGTGCCTAGCAGTCCTTCGCTAGGACTTTGTATCCTGGCATTCCTTCGCCAGGTACCTAGCAGTCCTTCGCTAGGAATCTTCCTGCACACTTGAGTAACTTGTTAGATAACAAATAAGACTTAACTTTTGAACCCTTTGTCATTTATCAAAACACAAGTTCGACTTGGGTGCTATCTGCACCAACAATCTCCCCCTTTTTGATTTATGCCAACCCGGTTCATAATGTTAAGTTAATCAGAGTAGATGATAAACTAGTTTAGTTCCCTCCCCCTGGAAGGAATCTCCCCTTAGGTTTTTCAAAGTTTCGAGGGGTTTGAAAAATTTCTAAGTCAACATGATGGAGTTAATTTTTCAAAACTTAGAAGATTTTTCAAAAGTAAATTTTCAAAATTTATACTTAGAAATTTTTAGAAAAACAGCTTAGTGAAAAATTTCTAAAACATCCCTTTGAGTTTTTGAATGTACTTTTTAAAAGTTTTCAACCTCTTTAGTACTTTGAAATTTTCTAGGAATTTAGAATAAGTACCTAGTGATAGCTTAAGTTAAGTATTACATAATGCCTTATTTGAAAATAGTTAGACTAAGTACTTTGAACACAATTTTGGAAAACACAGGTTAAGTACAAGAGAAAAAATAAGTTTAAGTATGAGTATCTTTTTTGAAGAAAGGATAAAAGTTTGAAAAAACTTTAAAGCTTAGAAATTAAAGCTGTTGGTGAGAGCCCTAGAGCCGATCATGTAATGATTGTATGGACTAATTTGTATCATATGTATAAATAAAGGCATGTTTTATGGTTATTATACTTACGTGTATTTGTGCCAATTAGCTAAGTATAATAATGTCCTTGAGTAGAAGGTTCTTATCTATATCAATCGATTGGTTGAATCGATAGTGAGATGATATAGAGAACACTACTCTAAATAATTCCTAGTCGAGTATTAACATTCAGGGACAATGTTAATACGTAGAGACTAGCATGTGAGTCAACATGATGACTTGATCTCACAAGTCATGGATATAGAGATATCAAGTTGACACATGGGTATGCATTGGAGAATGTATACTGAATGACCCGCCATGAGAAAGTATCATGGATCGTTATATGAGTGTCATATACTTTCTCATGTGGCTATTAGTATGACTATTAGTCCTTGGACCTGAAGTCACCATGGATTCCTACATAAGGAGTTACGTACTTTGGCTTCGTCAAACGTCACCCGTAAATGGGTGGACTATAAAGGCGATTACTGGGTATGTAACAAATTATGGAGAGGGATGTGAGTGATGTAGATGGGATCTATCCCTCCTATATGACGGGAGCGATATCGTATTCTTGATAGAGTTAGACCACAAAGTGCATGGCCATGCCCAAGTGAGTCAATATGAGATATTGAGCTCATTTGATTAGTGTGTGTCTACTTGGAGTTCAAGGTATAGATTGACTCGAGGATGACACGGTCTATGCCTCAATTGAGTCAATCTAGATATCAAGGATAGAGGGACATTATCATATATTGTGAGAGTCACAATTATTAGTCACAAGGTGATGTTGGATCTCAACATTCTTGTAACTTGGGTAGCAATGATGTGTTGCTAGATACCGCTCATTGCTTATGTTTCTAAGAGGTTAGAAGCATTGCCAACGTTACAAGAACCTATAGGGTCACACGCAAAGAACAAATAGATGGAGAAAAATTGAAGTCAAGTTTGACTTGACTTGGTTCCACTTCAAGTTAGACTTGACATGGGAGAAGAAATGGAGTCAAGTTTGACTTGACTATTTATGGAAAGTCCATAAAAGGCAAGTTTGACTTGACCAAAACCCACCTCACCTTTGTTTGACCGAGTGATGACTTGGTTTCCCCCCCATTTGAATTTCGAATTCAAATTGAAAGGGGATATGGAAGGCCACCTAATGGCAATTAGTAGCCATTATGGCCGGCCACTTAATGGCCATTAATGGCCATTAAGTGGCCGGCCACAAGAGAGAACAAAAAGGGATTTTGTTCCCTTTTTGTGTGTGGCTTTTCATTTTTCTCTCTTTGAGTTTTGGTGGATTTTTCTTCTTCCTCTCCTCCTCTTGGCCGAAAACACAGAGGGTGCTAGCACACCTAAGTTTTCGATCCATCTATCTTTCGCGTGGATACGTATAGAGGAGTGTCTACTTTGATACTCTACGAGATCCGGCGGCCTCTTGGACAAGCGGGAAAGCGAAGGGCTACGCGTCAAGGGTAATGACCTTATCATGTAGATCTAGTGTAGATTTAGATATTAAACTCGTACTCGTATTTGTTTTATAAGTTCGCACGGATCCGTGGCCGAGATTCTGGGGTTTCCGCAACGCAAAAAGCGGTTTTTGCGGCCTAGAATTTCCAACAGTGGTATCAGAGCCACGTGCGAACCTTGTACGAGTTTAAATTTGTTTTTTTTTGTATTAGATACAAAATTTAAAGACAAATAATATTCTGTGATTTTTCGAAATTTATAGAATTTATGGGTATTTTTCTCATGAAGTCGAAGCAACAAGTGTTCGGACACTTGTAGGCTTCACCGATCGAGAAAAACTTTCCGAAACGGAAAGATCTCGCTATAATCTTTCGGGACAGCGGCTTAAGTTGCTGTAAGGTGGTTTTGGGACACTCGTGAAATTTATTTCGCGAGTAGGGGTGCTGCCCCTAACCCCGCAAGGGACATTGTCCCGCAATCGTGCCCGAAAATCGTGTAGCGGGACCGTTACGGAAGTGTAACTCATAATATTGTAAAATTGTCGAAAAATTATAGAAATTTATTTAAAATACATAATTTGGAATTATGTATGAATTTGTGATGATCATGGCCCAATAAAAACCCAATATGATTGGAATGTGTTGTAATTCATATTACGGTCTGCGTACCGTTTTTGTGATTGTGCGTGTTGTATAGTGTATGCGACCTGCGAGTCGGCTTCTTTTATTTTATTTCTGTACTTTCTTATTTTGTAATGTACAAAATGAAGACGGTGGGCGGTTCATCCGAAGACGGAGTTATGGAGGGAGCCGACGACACGTGGCGGTCAAAGGAGAAGCTTGGAGAAGCGAAACCCTAGGTTGACCGTCCGATCTTCTCATTGGCTTGAGAAGATCGTAGTAGGGCCATGATCCAATCACAAATTAAATTATTTTATTATTTGCTTGTATGTGATGCATGCTAGAGTAAAATAATTAGAGCCTTGTGTATATGATACACCCTCTCTCTTGCGATTAGATTCGATCTAATTCAAATCAACTCATTCTCGAAATGCCTAACAAGTTTTGATACCTATCACTACCTCGATCATTTGTTGTTGTTGAATCTGCCAAAGCAGAGCAACACATTTAATCTTGGTAGGGTACGGAGGGACAATCTTGGTCCCGCCTATCACGGCTTGGGTGAGAACAAACTCAATCAGATTGAGTGAAACTAGTTAACTCGGTCGGATCGAGTCCAACTATAGGCATATTCCAATCGTTGGAAAGGTAGGATAAAAATCGCATTTATATTAAAACTTGGGCGATTTAGCCAAAGCTAACTCAAGTTTTTATGTAAATGTAAATTTTAATCCTATAAACAAGAGTTGCATAGAGATGTAATCGGTAAATTGTTACCTACCGATCGTACTAAGTCTTGGGCGATTTAGCCAAAGCTAACTCAAGGCTTAGTATGATGTGGATCTTGTCCCACTATATTATAGTTAAATTAGATAGAATCTTGTAGCGTGGTTTGACCACGTCTATGACTTGATTCTACAAAATTTCTATAATTCAGTGGGAGAATCGTTTAATTAAAGGCCTAATTAAATGATAGTTGGAATGTGATAATTTATTTTCTGCATTTTATTGTTGTAGATTGCCATGTCGACAAACGCAAATACTCTCTCCCTGCGATCTGTCCTTGAGAAGGACAAGCTCAACGGAGCAAACTTCCTGGACTGGTACAGGAACTTGAGAATAGTTCTCAAGCAAGAACGTAAACTGTACGTTCTGGAGCAGCCTATTCCCGAGGCACCTCCTGCGAGTGCCACGCGAGCTGACCGTGATGCTCACAAGAAGCATCAAGATGACGCATTGGATGTGTCATGCCTTATGCTCGCAACCATGAACTCTGAGCTTCAGAAGCAACATGAGTTAATGGATGCTTTCGATATGGTTGAGCATCTGCGTCAACTGTATCAAGGACAAGCAAGGCACGAGAGATTTGAGATCTCTAAGGCACTGTTTCAGTGCAAGATGCAAGAAGGGACTCCCGTAGGTCCCTATGTACTCAAGATGATTGGGTACATAGAGAATTTACAGAGATTGGGATTCCCACTGGGCCAAGAGCTGGCCACAGACTTGATCTTGCAGTCCCTACCCGAAAGTTATAGTCAATTTGTCATGAACTGGAACATGAATGAAATTGACAAGCCCCTGCCTGAGATGCTCAGCATGTTGAGAACTGCTGAGCTCAATCTTAAGAAGGCCAAGCCCATTTTGATGGTGCAGAAGGACAAAGGTAAGGGCAAGCCCAAAGGCAAGGGAAAGTCTCAAGCCAAGGGCAAGGGCAAGGGCAAAGCACTGAAACCCAAAGGAGGGGTTGCCAAGGATGCTACCTGCTTCCACTGCGGTGAGACCGGACACTGGAAGCGGAACTGCAAGAAATATATGGAAGATCTCCAGAAGAAGAGAAGTCAGACTTCTACTTCAGGTATTCATGTTATAGAAGTCAATTTGTCTATTTCTACATCATGGGTATTAGATACCGGATGTGCTTCTCACATTTGTACTAATGTGCAGGCGCTGAGAAATAGCAGAGCATTGACAAAGGGCGAGGTGGACTTACGAGTTGGCAATGGAGCAAGAGTTGCTGCTGTTGCTACAGGAGTTTATATGCTATCTCTGCCCTCTGGGCTTGTATTAGAGTTAGATGATTGTTATTATGTGCCTGCTCTGACTAAGAACATAGTTTCTGTTTCTTGTTTAGACAAGAAAGGATTTTCGTTTATAATAAAGAACAAATGTTGTTCAGTTTATTTAAATGAAATGTTCTATTGTAGTGCACCTCTGATGAACGGACTCTATCTTCTAGACTTAGAAAACCCTATCTATAACATAAATACCAAAAGGCTCAAGTCTAAAGACTTGAACCAAACCTATATCTGGCACTGTCGCTTAGGCCATATAAATGAGAGTCGCCTATCCCAGCTCCATAGAGATGGTTTGCTGGACTCATTTGATTTTGAATCATTTGAGACATGCGAGTCTTGCCTTCTTGGCAAGATGACCAAGACTCCATTCAGTGGACACAGCGAAAGAGCAACCGATTTGTTAGGTCTTATACATACCGATGTATGTGGCCCTTTCAATGTTGCTGCCAGAGGTGGTTATAGGTACTTCATTACATTTACTGATGATTTCAGTAGATATGGTTATGTGTACTTGATGACACATAAGTCAGAATCCTTTGAAAAGTTCAAAGAATTCAAGAATGAAGTACAAAACCAGCTTGGCAAGAGTATTAAAATACTTCGATCAGATCGAGGTGGAGAATACCTCAGCCATGAGTTCCGTGACTATCTAGCTGAGTATGGGATCCTGTCCCAACTCACTCCTCCTGGAACACCACAATGGAATGGTGTGTCCGAAAGGAGGAATCGTACCCTATTAGATATGGTGCGATCCATGATGAGTCACACAGATCTTCCTATATCCTTTTGGGGATATGCTCTGGACACGGCAGCCTTCACTCTTAACCGTGTTCCATCAAAGGCTGTAGTAAAGACACCATATCAGATATGGACTGGGAAGAGTCCCCAGATGTCTTTTATGAGGATTTGGGGTTGTGAAGCTTACGTACGACGTCAAGTTTCAGACAAACTGGGACCCAAATCTGATAAGTGCTATTTTGTAGGATATCCCAAGGAAACGAAGGGATATTACTTCTACATTCCCAGTCAGCACAAAGTGTTTGTGGCGAAGACTGGGGTTTTTCTAGAAAGGGACTTTGTTTCTAGAAAAACTAGTGGGAGTAAGTTCGATCTTGAAGAAGTTCAAGATATGGACCATAGCACTGAGGCCTTGATGGAGGTTGAACAGGAACCACAAAATGTTGTGGATCATGAGGTTGTTGCACAAGGAGTTATGCAACAACAGCCTGTTCAAGTAGACCTACCTCTTCGCAGGTCTGGTAGGGTACGTCATCAGCCTGAGAGATATTCATTTCTCTTGTCTGATGACAATGACGTTGTGCTCATTGAGAATGAGCCTACAACCTATCAGGAAGCTGTGATGAGCCCAGATTCTGAGAAATGGCTTGAGGCCATGAGATCCGAGATGGACTCCATGTACACCAACCAAGTTTGGACCTTGGTTGATCCACCTGAAGGGGTAAAACCCATTGGGTGTAAGTGGGTCTTTAAGAGAAAGACTGACATGGGAGGACTTACGCATACCTATAAGGGTAGACTGGTAGCAAAGGGTTTCAAACAAATTCATGGTATTGACTATGATGAAACCTTTTCTCCAGTAGCGATGTTTAAGTCCATTCGGATCATGCTTGCTATTGCAGCATACCACGATTATGAGATCTGGCAGATGGATGTCAAAACCGCGTTCCTGAATGGGAACCTACTCGAGGATGTGTACATGACACAACCTGAGGGTTTTGTAGATCCAAAGCATACTGGCAGAGTATGCAAGCTGCAAAGGTCCATTTATGGACTAAAGCAAGCTTCTCGGAGCTGGAATCTTCGATTCGATGATGCAATCAAACAGTTTGGTTTCATCAAGAATGAAGATGAACCCTGTGTCTACAAGAGGGTTGAAGGAAACATAGTAGTTTTCCTCATATTGTATGTGGATGACATACTACTCATTGGGAATGATATTCCTATGCTTCAGTCTGTGAAGACTTGGCTGGGGAATTGTTTCTCAATGAAGGACTTAGGTGAAGCAGCCTGTATTTTAGGCATCAAGATCTATAGAGATAGATCTAAGAGATTGCTTGGCCTAAGTCAGAGTACATACATTGACAAGGTCTTACTTCGGTTTGCCATGCAGAATTCCAAGAAAGGATTTCTGCCTATGTCACATGGTATGAGTCTTTCGAAGACTCAAAGTCCCTCTTCTAGAGAGGAGAGAGACCGCATGGATCAGATCCCTTATGCCTCGGCCATAGGATCTATCATGTACGCCATGCTATGTACTCGTCCTGATGTCTCGTATGCTTTAAGTATGACGAGCAGATACCAGTCAGATCCAGGTGAGCGTCACTGGATAGCGGTCAAGAATATTCTTAAGTACTTGAGAAGGACTAAAGAATATTTCTTGATATATGGGGGCGATGAGGAGCTAACTGTAAAGGGTTACAGTGATGCCAGCTTCCAAACCGACCAGGATGATTATCGGTCGCAGTCAGGGTTCGTGTTTTGTCTGAATGGCGGCGCTGTGAGCTGGAAGAGTTCGAAGCAGGACACAGTTGCTGATTCTACAACTGAGGCTGAGTATATTGCTGCATCAGAGGCAGCAAAGGAGGCAGTTTGGATCCGCAAGTTCGTTGCAGAGCTTGGGGTGGTTCCTAGCATTGCAGATCCCATAGAGCTCTATTGTGACAATAATGGGGCTATTGCGCAGGCTAAGGAACCTCGCTCACACCAGCGGACCAAACATATACTACGGCGCTTCCATCTCATTCGAGAGATCATCGATAGAGGAGATGTGA